>WAAB01017923.1:11298-99378 GCA_013389865.1 Piaya cayana
AGCCTCTCTTACCTTCTCCTGGATTTGTACAGCAGGGTCTGGGGGGAAGGGAGAGGGGCTGCAATTTACTGTGGTGGTCTGGGGGAGAGTTTTAACCCAAACCATTACACAGGTCAAGTCACCAGGTGGAGGGTGGAGGACAGGGACCACTCTGTGCAGCCATGGTCTGGCTTGTCAGCACTATGGGACAGAGTAGTGAGTTGGCACTGTCTTGTTCCATGGGCTGGACACCCACTGAGAAATTGGTGCTCTAAAGGATCTGAGAGGTAATGATCACCTCAGCTGTGGTATGAGCAGCTCTGGACAAGACTTGCCTTTGAGGGTATGCTGAGAAAGACTATGCTCCAAGGGCGGCCCCTGCACATCACAATGGCTAAGCTGTCACCTTGGGGGTTGTATAACCCTCACACGCCTCCTTCTGAACTATGATGTTTGCAGCATCTTCAGGAAATTATCTTTCGAGGACTCTTGGCATTGCACAGTCTGCTGTTCCGGCTGCAGCAATTCATTAATAATACATTGGTCCATGAATATATACATGCTAAGCTACAGTCACAAATTGAATGACACCACTTAATGACAAATGGATATCAGCTTGCTGAATGCTACAAGTGGCCTTGTGGACATTTTGGGATTTATCATTTTAATGCAAATTTGTTTCTCTGGAAAAATTAACCTACTTTTTTTTTTCCTGCTTTATGAGGCAGTAACCAAATTAAACAGGTGTTTGACCTCTCATTCTAGCCACTCAATTATCTGATTATTGCTTCACAAAATAATCTGAACATCATCATCTAATACAACCACTTTGTTGTTCAAGCATTTGATAAGCTCTGAGTGAATTCTCTATCACATTTCCAAATCTCAACTAGAGAAAACAATGTGGTAATGTGAGGATTCATAGTTGATTGTCTCTCAGATTCTGGCATACTGAAAGCATATGACAGTTGTTAAGATATGTGGCAAAATTTTAAGGCCAGATTCCTAAACACTGGTAAAATGCAGAGAAGAGATTTAAGGAATTCCATTATGAGTCACACAAAATGCAGTACTGGGATTATACAAGTGATACAGATTTTCAGCAGTTTAGACTCACTGTACACAAGACTAAATATAAAGACAATCTATATTACAGAAGTCAGAATTAGTCAGGGTAGTGCTTATAAAGTTCTCAAAGGATTTGATGACTACAAAGGCACGAAAATCATACTGTATAATTTTTAGTATAATTATGTAATGTGTAAAAGCTCTTGAAGAGTTTGCTTTTTTTCTTTTGTTTTTATGACAGATGTCTTTCAAAAGTATTTGATTGTATAACTGAATGAACCATAAACAGAGCTAAATTTGGAGGTCTGATAGACTGTAGCACTGTAGGAATGGGTATTCCCAAAATTTTTTTATTTCCCTACTCTTCTTGAAAAACAGCAACCTCTGAGGTAAATGTGAATTAAACAATACTACATATGTAATTTTAGTAATTTTTGACAGTGATTGCTTTAAAAACAATTTGAAATATTCATGAAAATTAGAGCAATTCAGTGAACATTTTAATCTTAGAAAAAGGAATGGAAGAAAACTTGAACTTGCTGCAAAAGAAATATCTGATTTCAAAACGTCTAAAACAGCCTTCTCATCTACAGGTTTTTAAAAAAGAAAAAAACCCCACAGAATGTTTTATAAAAAGGGGTACAGCAATAGGAGAGTAAATGAATTATTAAGTTTGTGGGTACAAATTTATAGTCATTTAACATTGATTAAAAATTATTTTAAAACATTTTCTTATATTTTGTAAGAAATAAGAAAATATTTTTCAGGTTCACCCAGATTACATGTCCCTTCTCTCTGTCTACCTCTGCAAATTTTCCCTCTAACACAGGAAGAAACCCCAACAGATCAAGTAAGTCAGATACATAAAGCTGAAGAAACCAGTTTTTAATATGGGAAAGTAATGTCTAAAATGACCTAAACATATATTTGAAATAGACTGAACAGACACACCATAAGACCATCATGAAACACAGGTACTCCGATGTAGAGAGTCTAAAGCTTCTGGAAGCTTAATATGTACTGTTAATGCTGTAGCAGTGATATGTGGTGGGGCAGGCAGCGTTTTACGCTGAGCTGTAGGTTTGACCAAGCCAAGCATTCCCGAATATTTAGCTCCATGTCCAAGTGGAGACAAGTGACAAACAGTGTACCACAGGGATTGATACTGGGACTTGTGTTGTTTAACATCTTTGGTGGAGGCATGGCCTGTGGGATTGAGGGCACCCTAAGCATACTGTGTGGTGTGGTCAACACCATGGAGGGAAGGGATGGCATCTGAGGGACCATGACAGGCTTGAGAGGCCTGTGCTAACCTCATGGAGTTCAACAAGGCCAAGGGCAATGTCCTGCACCTAGGTCAGGGCAATCCCAAGCACAATTGTAGGCCAGGATAATTGATTGAATGCAGCCCTAAAGAGAAGGACTTGGGGTCACTGGTTGATGAGAAGTTCAGTATGAGCCAGCAGTGTGTGCTTACAACCCAGAAATCCAACAATATCCTGGGTTGCAACCAAAGAAATGTGACCAACAGGTTGAGGGAGGTGATTGTCCCCCTCTGCTCTCACGAGACCTCGCCTGGAGTTCTGCATTGAGTTCTAGAGTCCTCAGCACAGGAAAGAAATGGATTCGTTAGACCAGGTCCAGTTGAGGGCCTTGAATATGATCAGGGGGCTGGAGCACCTCCCATACAAGGACAGGCTGAGGAACTCGTAGTTGGTTAGCCCAGAGGCTTTAGGGAGCCCTTACAGCAGCCTTCCAGTACTTAAAAGGGGACTACAAGAATGATGGGGAAAGGTTCTTTATTAGGGACCGCAGTGACGGGATGAAGAGTGATGTTTTTTAAGTTGAAAGAGAGTAGATTTAGGTTAGATATTAGGAAGAAAATTTTTGACTGAGAGAGGTGAGGCGAGAATAGGTTGCTCAGAGAATTCATGGAGGTGTTCAAGGCCAGCTTGGATGTTTGAGCAACTTGATCCAGTGGGAGATGTCCCTGCCCATGGCAGGGGGGCTGGAACTAGATGATTTTTAAAGTCCCTTCTGACACATACCATTCTACACTTCTACAATTCTATGATTCTTCACGTTTCAGCACTGACTCAAGCACATTGCACCTGTGCAGCCCCACTGTGGGCATTAGCACAGGCAGCAAGATTCCCAGTGTGCTGCTGAAATAGATTAAGATTAGTTGAGTCTTGGAACTAACACTGAAGGATCTCCAGAAACTGATTTAGAGAAAGTTATTTTAACATGATATGAGTAGCAGATTATTTGCTAAATTTACTCCCCGCAAATGCAACACCATCTCACCCTCTGCTTAATCACAATTGTCTCTGTGTAAAACAGAATGCAATTAGAAGATAACTAAAATGTTGCTTGTACTGTTGAACTAGCATGCTTATGCAATTTTAAATGGTATACACTTCACTTAATTTTGTATTCCAAGTAATACCACACATAAAACATCACATTTATATTTGCAGGTTTTGTTGCTAATCCTGGAGTAAACTGTTATGCACAAACATAAGTTTAAAATTATTTTCCCAAGAGGAAACTTTCAGTGAAAAAAAAAAAAAGATTCTAGAAATGAAACATTGAATTTGTAGGCACATTACAGAATTGCCATGGAAAATAACTTAAAGAACTGCTTTTCAGCTTCCTCTGCCCTTTTAGATGGCTTTTGAAAGCAGAAAGAATATTTTGATCTGTGGAAATACTTCACATTTTGTGTATTTGTTAAAACTTCCTCCCCCTGCCTCATCTCTCTCAGTGCAGAACTGAGGAAAAAAGAGTGTCTAGGAATGGGGGAGAAAGATACAGTCAAGTTGCCACACATGTGTCAGCTCCAGATGAAACAAGAAGTCACGATTGGACACGGTGGCTTAGCTGGCTAAACTGCAGGGAATTAAATTCTTCCCATCTCACTGGTCAAACCTATAAAGTGGGTACAAATGTTTCCTGATGGGTCCATTGCTCTAAAAGTTTTAATTTTCGCTTTCTTGACTAGTAGGCTCAGGTTTTGTAGCCCAAGATTTCATAGAAATCTCTGTTCTCCTACCTTATGTGTGCAGCACTGAGCAATACTGGTGGCTTACCTTCAACAGCAGCTTGGGACAGATGGAAACTGGCTCCTGTTCAGAAGCTATATGGAAACTCCAAGACCACTGTTGGATCTAGACTACAGACTTCAAAGGGGTAAAGTGTACCACCTTGGGTTCTGCAGCAAGCTTACAGGAGTTCGAGAGTTCCTGAACAAAGCCGTTCTGTGTCCACATGGCTGGATGGGGTGTGGGAGAGAGATGCCCTACTTGAATTTATTTACGTCAACATGCCCTCCACTTGGGAAGGAGGGATCAGTTACACTGTGTAATACAAGGTGATTATTTCATCTAAGAGGGTGCTTTCTTTTGTTGCTTCTATTTTGTTTTGAGGGGTTAGAAAAAGAAGTATTTATTCTCCCAGGATTTATGAATCCTGTCAGCTTTGCAATCACTGCTTGAATGCTTTCTGAATGACATCAGGATTTTATCTCTTGTAAGCGGAGGTGTTGTCGATGCAGAGAGACTGGCTCAAAGGCCCAGTCCAAACATATGTTATCTGGGAAGGGCTCGCAATAGAGAGAAATTGTTTGTTTTGCTTAGTTTTCCACTCCACGTTGCGCCTTCTATGGTCTGTTGAGATAGAAATGTTGCCAACATTTCCACACTCTTGAGAAATCCAAGATGCTCAAAGTTGGGTAGAGAAATAAACAGCTTGTTGGACCCAACATGGATACAAATCTTCAGTTTCAGGAGTATCGTCTCTCCTTAAGCTAATGTAAGTCAGTTATCTGCTATGCTGTCTTCAATTTTATGGTGTCATCTTATTTGTCACTTTAACACAAAACTAGTTGCTTTCAAAGCTTAGATCTTTTACTGGACCTTAAAAATATTTGTTAACATACTGGAAAGATACTTCTGGAGTAAATGAGATATATTAAGCATTTATTCTGAAAACAAAATGCTCATTCTTTAACCAAAGCCCAATAATTTATAATTATACATGCTTCCCATCACAAAAGCCTGTACTCTTGAGGGCAGCAGCAGTATGTAACTTCCTAACACTCGTATCAGAAAAGAAAAGCAAAAACTTAAGGGATCTGCCTCAAAAGCAAAGTATACCATGCAAGAACATTTCTGGAAGTTGGATTTTCTCAAAATTCTGACTATGCAGAGGTAAGAGGTTCAGACAATGCAAACCTCCATAAAGCTACACCTGTGAATGACAGATAATTTGATCCTGATCCAAGTTGTTGTTAGAACAGTATTAATTCACACACCTTTTTTTGCCTTTTGAGTAATGCATACAGAATTGTAAGGTTACAAAATAACTTACAATATCAGAGTATTAGTAGCAATCTCTGATATTCCCTGTTCCTTGGCTTTTTCTGTCTTTATTATTTGACTGAATTAATTCTCCTCTAGATGCTGAAACATTAAAAGTTCGCCTGGTTTCAGAAAGAGGTTGAACTTTAAGGGAGAAATGTTGTGAACATATCTTAGACTATGTATCTTGAACATGAAGAAAAAAATATTTTTCTTCCTTCAGGACATGGTTTATACATATACATATACATATACAACACTTTGGGTCCATATCAAGACTGTTACTTTGAAGAGATCTCAGGGGCTGAAAGACAGCCTTCCTAGTGGGACAGACGAGGTACCTTTTTAACAAAGATAACAGAACTATTCTGAAGTAAGTTTTGGTCTTGGTATAATGAACACTGTCACAGCTGAATTATGCAGAGATTGTTAAAAACAAAACAAAATGACCCAATGTTTCATATTTCCCCCCTGGAAAAGCGAGTTTTTTTAACATCTTCATTTTTTCCAAGTGGAAAAAACCTGAAGCATGACTACTCATTGAAAATATTTTCCATTGATATTTATTACTCTGTTTGAGCATGGCCTTCATTGAACATTACCAGGTTGTTGCTAAGAAACACTGATATATGATAACCAATTATATTAGTGACTGAATTTTTACTCCTTATCATGTTATATCTTGCTTGAGAACAGTTATAGTTATGCTATGAAAGGGAGGAAAGCCAGCAGCCTCTATTAAGTACCTTTTGTATTTTAGTTGCAACCTGAAGTCCATATATTTTTACTACATGGTTATAACAGTTCTGTGGTATTTCAGTTAAAAGGTATATTGAGATTATTGATAGCCTGCAGCTGCATCTCCTACACAGCCATCTCAATGATAAAACCAATTTTCTCTTTGATTTTCACCCAAGTATGCCAAACTACAGGAAGACTGCTCTTAGGCTTTCTCTCTTTTCCATCTTAATGTGACAGCCCATTGTGACCTGTGGCTAGAAAAATAAGAAGCACTCAGAACCATAGCTAACGTTTTTTTAAGGCGCTTTGTATTTCACTTGTTCTGATCTAAACAATTGACCAGCAGAAATCTATAAATGAAAGCATATTCCTTAATAGGTACTTTAAGGTCCCCTGTAGTTTTGTATGGCTTAAAAATACTTTCCTTCTAAAATAATCACTTATTCTGTAGTTGATGTATGCCAAATACAGACAGCTTCTCCTAGGGAAAGTGTATTTACAGTTACGCAAACAGAACTGTTCAATTATAATATTTCTTTAATATAACAGAGTTTTGAATCCCCATAGGCGATATTGGGATCTCAATACAGTCAGTACTCCAGGAACATGCAAGCGGAGAGAACAGGCCTTCCCTGCAAGTTTTACGCTCCAAATACTCAAAATGGGCAGTTGGTAAGGCAAAGAATGCTAGACTTATAACGATTTTGAGAAAGAACTTATGGTCTAAAACATCTTTCAATGTATGACCTTCAAGCAACTTGCTCATTGTTTCTGTACCAACCCATTTGCAGAAATGGAGATAAAACAGAAATCCCCAAATAATCAAATCCAAACCCTCAGAGAAAGCCTGCTGGGGTATCAAGATCTAATGTCTCTAAGGCTTCTAGGTTTTGCAAAGCAATCTACCTCATATATTACACACTGAGCTACATGGAGGGTGAATTGAGTTATCACATCACTGTGTTGGAAGAAAACAAATTATTTTGCTGGACAGAAAAGACCTGAGAAATGTACACATGTAAAGATCAAAATAAGAGATAAATGTAGGAAATGGAACTACATGTGAGGTAGAAAAAAAAAAAAGATGCAAGACATGCAGAGGACTGTGTCACATTACAGGAATCTGTCAGCACTGACATGGAGTACAAAGACTAAAAGGAGGATGCAGTGCCACTGAGTCACTGAATTTGTGGGAGTAAAATAGACCACCTTGCAGTGGAAGGTAAAGGCATTATCAGGATGTCTTGCTACAAGTGTGCCTGAAGAGAAGTGACGGAAATTGGACAGAAGCAAGTAAATCTCACTTTGCAGTGACAAGCTTAACTGTCCTTAAAAGCATAGTTAAACAACAAAGAGGAAGAGGTGAATAAAAATAAAGGCTAAGAAAATACACTCTTTCATCCTCATGAAGAGAATATAGTGTATGGACTGGGGGAAACACACAGCATAGTAGAGAATAAAACTAAAGGAATTCAACACCCCCCACCACAACTTCTGGGAAATTACCCAGAAATTGACAGTAGGAGCAAGCAAACTCATTGTTTTTGCAACCATAAAGCAAACAAACAAAAAATACTCTAATGAAACAAAGGGGTGGGCCACTATAAATCACAAATACTAACATTATCAGTTCACATACCACACCATGTGGTACATCCACCCACTTTTTAGACAACATACTACATTTCTCAATTTCAACTTCCAAGTCTGCCCTGATGTCCTGTGTCTACTCCATCTTGAAAGCTTGTTTTCTCTCCTTCTGCTTCCTAGAGCAAACACCCCTACACACTACTGTGTTTCCTATCTCACTTTTTTTTTTTTTTTGCCAGAGTGCCACAGAGGTAGCACAAAGTGTTTAGTCTTTGTCACAGGCTGAAATATACTCTATATTTCTTTCAGCTGTCTGACCTACTAATAAGAATATACAGGCTTTCTGTTTTGCAATATCATCAGTGATGTGCCTTTTCGCAAGGAATTGCTTGTATTGACTGATACCCAATGAGGAGGTAAAAGCCTTCTGAGGTTTATTCTATTTGTTTTTTCCTAGAAAGTTACAGAGGAAAGATATTAAACCAATCTGATATTATACACTCCAGTTGCTTTTTTGTCCTGTTTTGTAATAACTTCCCAGACTTTGATTATTTAGTCTTAAAAATTTCTTCTGAAATGTAATATCAAGTGAGTCTTACAGGTATGTATTGTTTTTCTTCTTCTTTAGATATAATCACTACATTTTGCAAACAATTTTATTTTGATATATTTTTTAAGACTCCTTTACTACTGGGGCTTGAGATTTCCCTTTAAATGAGAATAGGTTCTAGTGTTATGTTTAGTTTAAGATTTGAAATATGCACATTAAGAAGAAAATGTACAGAACAGCTTTTATTTCTCTTTTTCACTAGGAAAAAAATGTACTTTCTTGATTATATGAACAGCTCTATCAGAGGCGCTGGGGAAGCTGCATTCTTTTATGCATAAATTTGGTATTGCTCAAAGAAGGTCTTACTGAATAACCCTCTAGTGAATTAACTCTGTACCTGCCTGCAGTGTTTGCTTTTGAAACTGCAGTAGTAACTAAACATTGTTCATAATCACCTCTATTTTCTATTTTAAAGATATTTCTATGTAAAAATGGAGCAGTAAGTTTCAGATGCTTACGAAGACCCCATCATCATAACCTGTCTGTAAAAGCATCTCTGCAACTGTTTCTTGGAAGACTCATGTTTTATTTCCATGCTTATTAATATCTGTGGGTTGTTTTAAACCCACGTGGTTTTTCTTTATTCTTCATTGAAAGTGCAGTGTTTTAAATCACACCTAGGCCACTACCTTCTATCCAATCAAACTATAACAAAACCCTATGAAAATACACATAATCAAACCTGACATAACATTTTCACAGTCTAGAAGACTTCTATGAAAAAGTCAGTCACCTGCTTTCTCCTTCCAAGGTATTTTAATTTTTTTTTTGGAACTTATATATATGTTGCTTGCCTTTTTGGAACAGGCTGCCCAGGGAGGTGGTTGATTCACCTTCCCTGGAGGTGTTTAAGGCACAGGTGGACGAGGTCCTGAGGGACATTGTTTAGTGTTGATAGGAATGATTGGACTCAATGATCCGGTGGGTCTCTTCCAGCCTGGTGATTCTATGATTCTATGATTTTTATGTCAATATCTCTCTGTATTCTGCTAGATGGTATGGTGTTTTCAGTAGCAAGAAAGTAACCTGTTGTATTATTTCCTGAGAAGCTTTGTTTTTGGTTTTTTTTTTTTAAAAAGGCTTTTTCTGTCCCTTCATCAAGGCAGCTAACTGGGCAATAGAGCTGGAGAGCAATTTCAACACTCTCCCAGCCAAATAAAATATTGCATGTTAGCAACCATGAAACAGTTCTGCAATTGCTCCAGAGCCTGAACAAGAATATTCCTGTCCCATTCACACCTACACTGAGGAGTCCTGAATTGGAGATACCTATCCAATTTAATCATTTAACATTTCAGTAATTTTCTTCTAATATGCAGTAAAATATATTTCTTGTGAATGTTTCATTCCTTTTAAGAAAAATAGTTGTGGGTCTGGTCAAAACCACAAGCTAAGGAATTGTATCATCAAGTACTCTTTAATTGTAATTCCTCCTATATACCTGCCTGTTAATCCATGTATTTTCTGATAAAATAGAAAGAGGGTATGCCTGTAGATTGCCACTGAAAACTCTGCCAGAGATTCCTTGTAGGTTTAAAGACTTGTTATTACTTATGTAGTTGTAATGAAATTGTATAATGAAATGCTGTAATATGATAATGAATGATAAGGAGGCAGGAACTATCCAATTCTGTTTGGAGGCAACTGAAATTACAGTCCTCAAAACCTCTGCACAATATGTGGCAAGAATTAGCTCATTAACTGCAATTCTCATAAATAGCGTTATTTGGTTTTCTCCTTGCCTGTGAAGAGCAGTTAATAGTCATTTCTCAGAGATGGGAATATCTGGATTTATTTCAATAGTCATTATCATAAAAGATCTTACAGATTCTGAATCATTTTTCTTGACAGTCTACAGGCTTTTTCACTTTACTCATCTGTCCTTATTAGGACATGTATATGAATTTAACTGTTAAGCTTTTACAGGGTGAAGTCCAGAAACCCTTTAAGTTAATGGCAAAATTCTGTTTAACTTCAATAAATTCTAGTCTTGTTCTTCACAGCTTTGAAACATGTATAGGCAGCTGTTATGCAGATGTTCCTACTTAATTTTAAGAAGAGAGAAAAAACCTCTCAGAACTTATTAGGTTCTACTGTGCATTCTGGATTTCCCGTGAAGAGCTTACAGATGTTCAGTGTTTTAGAAATTTGTTACCTACAGATATGCCTCAACATTGTTTTGGGATTCTATGTTTTGAAATAATGGAATGTTTATATGTGGAATTATGTTCTTAGTTCTTCCTCAGTTTGTAACAAACAAAATGTAAACAAAACAAAACCACAAAAAAGAACCTCCCTTTCACAAATCCCTCACCCACAAACAGTATTCTCATTCTACTAGTCTCCAGTTTCTCAAATATATCCAAATGACTGAATGCTGAATATAAACATTAAGAAATGTCTCCACTGAGCAGAATTTAGGAATCCTTGGCTTTAAACACTTAAGTATTTCTCAACATAATAAAACCACAAACATTAAAAGATGGTGAAAATATGTCAGCTGGAAGTAAATTAAATATCTCTTAAACAAGTGAAAAAGAGTATAGAAATATCAGCAAAGTACTCAGTATTCTCAGAGCGGAACAGATATTGTAAGACCACTGCAGTGATTTGAATAATCAGAAATGTGATTTACAAAAATGGTTTTATTTTGATTCTCTTGGTCTTGATTGGTCTTGATATTAGACGTCTGCTATTGGCATAAATATAATCTTGCAGTTTGCAAGGTCACAGCAATAATAAATCCAAGGAGGGCAGGAACTATCCAATTTGTTTCCTAGTATATAGCTTTTCTGTTTGGAGGCCACTGAAATCACAGTCCTTGCAATCTCTACACGACACAGCTCAGGAGGCAGCCCAATCAGAAGAAACTACTTATCTTAGCCAATGGCTCAGCTGAACAGTAAACTTCCTAGAGTTTTGGGGTTTTTTTTTTTGAGAATATGCTCAGAAGTGTCTAATTTTCTGTTCATTGGCTTAAAGCTTTCCATGGAATTAATCCTAGCTATGATTCTTGAGAAAGAGGTTTTGGCACCTTGATTTTCCCAGGGTTCAATAGTATATGTCTGTCAGACTACACTCCAGGCAAAAAGAATCACAGAATCACAGAATCACAGAATCACAGAATCACCGGGTTGGAAGAGACCCACTGGATCATCGAGACCAACCATTCCTGCCAATCTCTAAACCATGCCCCTCAGTACCTCATCCACCTGCACCTTAAACACCTCCAGGGAAGGTGAGTCAACCCACTCCCTGGGCAGCCTCTGCCAGTGCCTAATGACCCTTTCTGTGAAATTTTTTTTCCTAATATCCAGCCTAAATCTCCCCTGATGGAGCTTGAGGCCATTCCCTCTTGTCCTGTCCCCTGTCACTTGGCAGAAGAGGCCAGCTCCCTACTCTCCACAACCTCCTTTCAGGTAGTTGTAGAGAGCAATGAGGTCTCCCCTCAGCCTCCTCTTCTCCACGCTAAACAACCCCAGCTCACACAGCCGTTCCTCATAAGGCCTGTTCTCCAGCCCCTTCACCAGCTTTGTTGCTCTTCTCTGCACTCACTCCAGAGCCTCAACATTGTTCTTGTGGTGAGGGGCCCACAACTGCACACAGGGTTCAAGAAGCGCTTTCTCACCTGTGCTGAGTCCAGAGGGAGAATAACCTCCCTGGACCTGCTGGTAATGCCGTTTCTGATACGAACCAAGATGCCATTGGCCTTCTTGGCCACCTGGGCACACTGCTGGCTCATGTTCAGTTGGCTGTCCAACAACACCCCCAGGTCTTTCTCCTCCTGGCAGCTCTCCAGACAGACTTGTCCCAGTCTGTAGCTCTGCACAGGGTTGTTGTGTCCCATTTCTGAAATAAAGAACTATTTCTTCCTCACTTAGCAAAGGACTTGATCTAGAGTGGATGAGGTTTGGGCTTAGTGGACAGAAGCTCCTCCATGAAGGTCAGAATAAAGTGCCTATGACCCCAAAGTATAAGACTTTATGAACACCAGATATCTAGTGTTTTCTGCACTGTGATGTCTTCATCCCTATTCGCTATAAGACCTTAAGTAAAGTACAGATAATTGAAAAGTTATCAGTAAGGTAAGAAAGTCTGAACATAGTATCTAAAAACTATTGTTTTAAGCATCAACAGCAGATTACATCTGGGAATCAAAAATTGTTTTAAGAGAATGAAACACTTTTGAAGAGGATATGAAAATCAGAGATCTTGAAAGTAGAATGTGAAAGGAAAAGATGTTTGGGGAAATGCTGTTTCCCTAAAACTTGGAGTTAGGGGAAATTTTAAAAAAACAAAGCCAAAATTATTTTATAATTTTTTAATTTTTTAATGTCAATTTAGTATCATATTGAAATACTATGTCTGACCTAAAAAAATCCCAGGTATCAGCTCTGCAACATTTCTATACCTCTAATTTGATATTTCACATTCTATAGGTCATTTTCTGTACTAAAGACACACGAAATTAATAGTGAGGGAAAGTATGTTAGAATATATTCTTTATCCTGAGTTCTATCCTGAGTTTTGCAGAGCATCAAAGGTGGTCTGTTACACAAGGTGGAAATTTAAATCANTAGAAGAAAGGCATGGTAGGAATACTGCATGATATGGTGTGTGGAAATTCTTGCAAAAGAAAAATGCTGAAATATGCATATGTGTCTGATTCACACATGAAAACAACATCCAGCATAACAGGCACCAGACCTGCTGATATACTACAGTACGCCCAGAAAGTTACTTAGGGTTGCTAGGATAAGGTGGAACATTTTGTTCATTCTGTGGAAGTGTTAACCTCATCACTCATTCTGTGTATGTCTAGTTTGAAACAACATGAATTAATCATCCCCAGTTAATACCTTGTGCTCATCCATTTATTTGTATGAATGATTTCAGTGCCTACTTATTATTTTTGTTTCTTTGTCCTAGTCACCTAATCTAAAGGGTTTTTTTCCTGAGTCTTTCAGCAAAGGTGACAAGTTATTACTTCCAAATCAGAAACTGATTTGTAAATCTGTAGTAGTGATGATCTGTCTTCATAGGTGTTCTTTAACAGAGTTATGAGGACAAGCAGAATACCAGAATCTTTGGTTTTGACTCTCTCAGATGGGTGTGAACAGATTTTATATCTTTGACTCTTTCTACATTGCATTACACAATCCACCAATTCTTTGACAACATTTCTGGGTTAACCCTTCCACTTATCAATAGTGTTATTCACCAGGCCCCAGGAAGTGTTGTGGTTCCAAGCACTTTTCTTCTGCCTTCTGTGAAAATAGATAGTAAAGAACAAGGATACATGTGTTTTGGTTTTTTTGTTTTTGTTTTTACTGACAGACATCAGAAAAAGGCAGTGACTGACTGCTCCTTCTAAATCATAAAAGCATTTTTCACCAAGCCCCATGGAGTGAGGACGCTTGGTGGAATTTCTCCATGAACTCCAAGCTTTTATGACTCCAGTGGAATGTACTCAAGCACAAAGCAATCTTCTCCAATCTACCTTCTCCAGCATAAGCACACAACAATTTATTAGAAGCCCTTATAAAATGTTGTATTGACATTATGGACAGTTCTCTTCATAGAAGAAGATAAAGAGAACTTGGCATTGATAAGAGTCCTTATTTAACCTGTAGAAGATGCTTATATATTGTGGTCAAAATGACGTAAGAACAGCAAACAAAAGAAAAGGGTATTTTTTGCTGGTGTTGTTAAGTTGAATAAATTGAACGATTTCTAAAACTTGTCAGAATAGTGCAGAGAACCAGTCTAAGGGGCTGATGTGTTTCTAATTGAGCTGGGGCCATCAGATGCCTGTGCTTAGTAAACAGCTGGAAATACAGTTGCTGTCGGTTTTGAGATGGTCTGTATGAAGTCTTGGTTTCTGCAGAGCATTTAGCTTCTGATGGAATGCTAAGTATGTAGCTTGACTTTCAATAAAAATCCAGTACAACAAACATCAAACCAGTTCTGATTAGGAAAAGAGGAAAATAACCCCCTTTTTAAAGTTGGTTTAGTCACATAGGTATCTGATATCCCATAGGTATCTGTTATCATCATCTGGAAGGCTGTATATTTCTAATATTTCATTATAATATAGGAAAATATGTCCCCAAAAGGGAATTCCAGATACAAAATATCTTGCTGGGAGATTTGCTCCTTTCCTTTCAAGTAGCCTTTCAGTGACCTCACTGATACCAAATTAGAGATTGATTCAGTGAAAGGACTAGCTATGGGAGCCAGGCATTTTGATGCTCTGAAGCTCACATTTTAAAGAATTTGCTATTTAAACCCAGGCTTGATTTCTAATGGAGCTCAGTTCCTATTCAGGCAACTCCATAAAGCAGAAATTGCAAGAGAAGTCAACACTGTGGTTATCACTAGGGAAATAAAATATTCCTGAGTTTGTGGGTGTTGAATTTTTGTGCAAAGTTGTGCTATAAAGCCATGAAGTGAAAAACAGTACTCCTAAAGTGTAAAATAACAGCAACAATGAAGTAGCTTAGTCACAATCTTTTAAAATGTCATTGTCCTTTGGGTTGCGAACACTGAAAATACTTGTTTTTGTGGTTATAAAGACATAAATGAATGAGTTCAATCTTATTCCACCCTTAGAGATTTGGAGCAGTCAGCAAAATGTGTCATGATAACTATGATTTTTTCAGTGGTTTAAAGCAGGATTTAAAGTGGATTTAAATGTTTCGAAGCACTAAAACACAACAGTGCTGTAGTAGGGAAGGTACAGCATCATGGCAATCATACAGAAATTTCCAATAGTGAAAACTGAAGTAAAAATGTTGATGATTTTTACTTCCTATCATGTTTTCATCAAGTGGAATAGATGCATTTACCTCTGCAAAATGAAATTCTAGTCTGAGAACCGTAAAGTCTTTTTAGAGGGTTAAAATTTATCGTGAATATTTAGGTGTACAAACTTTGACTCACATAAAATGCCCTCAGATTCCAACTTTCCAGCTACTGAATCATAAAAGTGCACAAAATCTTTAGCTGTATGGGTCTGACATTCAAATGCTACATGTCTAAGGTATATTGTAGATATCTGCATATGCCTCCTTAACTACAGATACACAAATAACTATCAACTATCAAGCCCTGCTGCAAGCTGGTCCTAGGCCAGCCTCTATGCAGGGATTCAGTTCAAATCCCTGCTTCAAGCTCTGCTCATGCATTTTATTCAACTAGTTTTCATAGAAACTAAGCAGGTTTTCAATGTGAAATGGAGGTCCATTCATATCTCTGCCAAATGAAAAATGTAACAGTGCCACAGTAAGTCATGTTGAAACCCTATCTACGTTTTTCTTTCATCTAACAATTGTTTTAGATCTTTCATGTGAAGAGGAACAGCTTTTACAGGAAGAATGCTCAACCCTCTCCTGCTCAGGGGCTAAAGTAATTCCTGGAGCAGCAAATTTGGGTCTCTGCGGGTTGAATTTATCATGGAGAACAGGTATAATTTCAGTGAGCAGTGTTTGGTTGTACTCAAGGTGTTATGCTTCGGTTTTGTCTGTGGCAAGAGTCTATGTCATACAGTTTTAGGCTAATTCTGTCAAAGAAAGGTAAGTTCAGGGTATTTGTTTAGGGACTGATTTATCTCCTTTTGAACTCTGAGATTTTTCCCATGAACTGCTGTTCACTGGTCAATTCCCTTTCTGTTTTAATCTTTCTGATTGCAAAGTTGGATGATCCCATAGTTGCATATTTTAAAAAGAAAAGTCTATACAGGTATATTCAGTATCTTCCTTAAAGTATTCCACTGAAAATCTACATTCCTAATTTGAGAGATTTGTATTAAATCTAACGTAATGATTTTAATGCAAGTCTAAATGCCAAATATCTGTTTTATAAGTCTATCAGACTTTAAAATGTATTTAATTGAAGGAAGGAGTTCAAGATTCATGTTGTCACCCACATTGCAGGTATAATACAGAACAGTATATCTAATTATTCCTCTTATAACAGCCCATTCATATTTTTCTTTTAAAAATTACCATTCTATACATTACTGAAAAGCAAAAATATGCTATTCTTCCAATACATCAGATACAAAAATTTCAGGGTTATTTTTAGAATATATCAGCTACTGATAATTATTAATGATGTTACAAGGCTGAAACCTTCTTATGGTAGTGAGAAGAAAGAGTGGGATTTGGCAACCCATTCCTTTGTCCATTCACAAAGGAATGCTGGGTTTTATTCCTGATTCAAACACTGACTTCAACAATTCTTTGATCTTGTCTTCCTTTTCTGTGTTGACTGAGGATCTTGGGAGCAAGAATTTTCTGAACATGTTTTACAACAACAGCCAAAAAAAAAGATACCCACAGCTCAATTTATATGCTTAAATATGTCTAGAACTAGTACAATTAGAAAAGTGGCATTAATTTTCTCATACTGAACCAACTGGTACCTTATTCTCTTATTCAGTTAAGTCTTCTGTGGGCCTGAATTCTATTACTTGGTCATGTATTAAAATAGGAAATTTATTTTAGCAACACCATCACTGAGTTTCATGGTGTATAAGCTCAGTTTCAGAGCCAGAAGTACATGGCAGGAGAGAGCTGCTAGAACTCCCAGAATTTGTGCAGAATGAAGGAAGCGTAGCAAATCCTAGCTGTGCAGACTTGAAGTTCAGTATTAGACTGTCTGCAAATATACTCAAGTGTTCCCAATTAAATTGCTCCATTAGATGGCAGAATAGTTTACTAATCTATAGAACTGTTGTTTTCTGTCAGAATCTGCTTACCACTAATTCAGGACTCAAGGAGAAATATAAACCCCCTTGGCAGTGTGAGACATCTGGAAAACACGAGGCTCAGTGATTGCAATTAGTTTTTTGGTTTGTTTTCTAAATTCAAACTTCTCTGGAGTATATTTTTTCTGTGTCTCAAAGAATTACTAATTCTACCAGTATTTGCAATATTATTCTTAGATATTACTTATATGAATACCAGCAAAATTAATAGACGTGCTTCTAGCCACTTGGAGGATGATTTGTTCCTTCCTCCAAGGCATTTGTTACCAGTTCTGCGTATAAAGAATTTTCTCCACCAAGCATCAAATCATACCTGTATCTTAGAGTCTTCTCACAGGTTCAACTCCTGTAGGTACTGTGGTCTTCTGCATCTGCCCCTTTGGGAACTTTCCATTGATTTTACTCCCAGATTAGGTCTGACCTCTGGGTCCTGGTTTGCCCACAGCCTGTGGGGCGTTCCTTCTTGTGCCCCATTCCAGGGATGAGAACAGAGCAACAGTGGAGAAGGGTAGAGAGCAACTTTCCTCACTGCTAAGCTGAATATGAACATTACTAGGACATAATGAAGTATCTCAAGACCTGTAATATTATATTTCATAAAGGGAGGATGTCAGGATTTGCCTTTGTGTTATGAAGTTCATAATCCTTGTGATAATGGAGGGAAGCTTAATTTTCCATATGTACCAGAAAGAAAACTAAATGAATCCCAGATGTCCTAACATTCTAAAGATTTTCTGAGGTTCAACAGATGACTATTTAAGTGCTTAGTATTGGCAGTACTGGGTACATATGCCTTGTTGGAAATGATTTTTTTTTTTTCGTGAAACAAGTATTCTTTGGAAAAGTTCATTCATCTAAACCAAAATATTTTTTGGGAAAAGGTAATTTTCAGAAAGTTTCTTGAACATTTTTGAACATTTTATGTTAAGACTTTCAAACTTAAACATTCCATATTCTGAACCAAAACATTCTGCTAGGAATTGAAACTAGTACATAGAGTAAATTGATGCATGTCACACTGACAAGCATTCATTTAATATGGAGAAAGTTTTGACTAACTGACCAAGCTGTACCTACTTTTTTCGAGTGGTACTTTATTAGAGAACTTTCCAGGTCTTCCTTAAGAAGTACCGCTTCACCTGAAGGAGGAAAAAAAAAAGAAAATGTCATCAGTTTATCGATGGTTTTATAACATGCATATAATAGTCATGTGTGGAGAAAAATGAAACAAGCAGGCCCCTGCATTTCTAATACTACATTTAGAACAAAAGGATTTCCAATACTTTTTAACAGGCAAGTCAAAACCTATGATTCTTCCCCTAACACCTGGAAAAAAAACAGACATAAAGAAGTACTACAAGGAAGTGAAAGTAAAATGTATGCAGGTGCAGGCTGGTGAGACTGAACAAAATTTCATGCCCTGTTGCTACTTAAATTTTGAGCACATCCTTCCACTAACTGAGTTTAGTAATTAAAAAAAAATTAAACAGCTTATGTTATTTATTTAAATGGAATTCTCCAGCATAGAGATGTCCCATTTTAAGTGTAGTAATGAAGTAGACCTGAATGTTGGATTGAGGAATGAAGAAATTTGGAATAAAATCAGAACTCTATAGGTGATTTGGAATCTCCTATATGGTAGCTTTCTTTTCTGAGAAATTATATACCTGTTTAAATTTCTCCTCATATTTCAAATATAAGTTTCTTAGGTCTAATTTGAAGACATGAAAACCTCATGCAAAAAGAAAGTTTGGGTATGTTTGTATGTAAACCACAAAGATATTAAAACCTTTTTTTTTGAAGTATGGGAGATAAGACAGAGGTGAAATTCTGTGACTGCTTCAACTAGAAACAGCTTTTTTGAAAAATCCAAAACTAGTTCTCTGCTGTCATTTCTGATTCTTGTGTCTTGAATGCTGTTCCTTTTCTTGAAAGCTGCCTGGAGGAGAAGGACCTGGAGGTGTTGGTTGACAGCTGACTGAACATGAGCCAACAGCGGCCCAGGTGGCCAAGAAGGCCAATGGCATCTTGGCTTGTATCAGAAACAGCATGACCAGCAGGTCCAGGGAGGTTATACTCCCTCTGTACTTGGCACTTGTGAGGCCTCTCCTTGAATCCTTTGTTCAGTTGTGGGCCCCTCACCACAAGAAAGATGTTGAGGCTCTGGAGTGAGACCAGAGAAGAGCAACGAAGCTGGTGAAGGGAATGGAGAACAAGTCTTAGAGGAGGGGCTGAGGGAGCTGGGGTTGTTTAGCCTGGAGAAGAGGAGGCTGAGGGGAGACTTTATTGCTCTCTAGAACTACCTGAAAGGAGAATGTGGAGAGGATGTAGCTGGCCTCTACTCCCCAGTGACAGGGGACAGGACAAGAGGGAATGACCCCAAGCTCCACCAGGGGAGGTTCAGGCTTGATATCAGCAAAAAGTTTTTCACAGAAAAGGTCACTGGACACTGGAACAGGCTGCCCAGGGAGGTGGTGGAGTCACCATCCCTGGATGTATTTAAAAGAAGGATGGATGAGGTGCTTGGGGACATGGTTTAGTGATTGATAGGAATGGCTGGACTTGATGATCCTGGAGGTCTTTCCCAACCTAGTGATTCTGTGATTCCTTAGACCTTTTTGAAACAACATTATTAGTTATAAGTTCTGTTGTTACTCTTATTCAGGTGATTTTAAATCTCCAATTGACCTCAAGACGACAAATCAGTATGTGTAGTAAAATATCAGAATGCAGCACATCATTCTTTAAAATGCATGTCTGTTGCAACATATGGAATTGAAACAAAATCAAATACAGAAACTAGCCGAGATTTACATTGGCAAATATTCCTTATTTAAACATCTGGTGTTTTCAACAGCAGGAGTGTGTTAACTCTGCCTTTCTTGTAAGTGTAACAGCAAAGGAGAGCTAAGAATATGTGGAAATGAAGGGCAACAAGCCTTTTCAAAAAGGATGTGCCTTGGATGTTAGTAGCAGCAGCAGTGGAACCAAATTTCCACTTCTGAACTTTCCTTTTTGTTAGGTAAAATAATGGAACTCACAAGGCAGCCAAGGACAAAAGAAGACCATGAAAGAATCCAGGAGCCAGTGTAGATTAGCTTTTAGGAATCATGCTGCAAGTTTTTCCTTCCACTTGCAGAAATAAACAGCAGCACACAGATCAAAAAGAAATCCTAGTGAAGGGAAGAATGATGGTATTTGAACCATGGGCAGTCACGGTGCTTTTTCACAGGGCACTTTTCAGACCACTACAGGCCTCCTCAGCCCCAATTCCTGGAAGCATTTACACAGGATCGTATTGGAACTGCTAAAATTACCTAAGACGGCTTTCTCTGCTACCCAGACTGGGATATTACCTAGTTATTTGTTGTATTTTTTAGAGATGGATTTCCCAGTAGATGAAAAAGCACACTGGAAGTGGAGCCTTAAAGAACTTCTGGGATGAAGAAGGGCAATGACAAAGTGCTATCTTAAATGGATGCATTGGAACAGAGTGAGATGTGATGTTCCACTGCCAGCTCATCTCAGCATTCAGAAGTTTATGGAAATATGAACCACAGATTTGGACAGGAGGAAAGAAGGATTACTTCACAGCTGTAATTGAACATGCCCAAACTAGCTGTGAATGAGCTAGCTATTTTATCCACTAGTTCTCTCCACTACTCTAACAGTGAAGCCATGGCACGCTCCAAATTCAACGGTTTGTTTGCATTTTCTGCCAAAGTGCAGTTACTGCAGTCTTCCAAATCTGTTGCCTCGGCTACATTGCTGCCAGTGTCCCAGCTGGAAATTTTAAAGGTAGTTCAAATATTTTTATATGAAGAATAAAATGAATTTAAAAAAAAACCCCAAACCCTAAAGCGTTCTGTCAAAACTGATGAAGAAGAATCAGGATTTAGTTGTCTTTGTTTTGGCTGCTTGACTAACTTTAGACTCTGACTAGTTTCTTGAAATTTCTTTCTTTACATGATATCTCAGAAGGCAAGGGTTTGTATGTGAGGAGTAGCAAGCACTAAACTAGTGCCTTCATAAAATGAATCTCCTTTTATGAGCTTAAAAGTTCACAGGTGATACTACTTGCTCCTCACCTGCTCCCTCCTATCCAAACATTAATTTTCACACAACAGTGTTCAGATTGGTCTGTATGCCTATTTTACCTTCTGTCATCATCCTGTGAAGATACTCAGAAGCAAATAAGATTTTCAAACTTTTTCTTCTACTAATTATTTCCTAACTATACATTCCAGACATAAATAATTTTTGGAATAGTGTGACCTTATGTTTTTTCTACTTTAATAGTTTTGCCTTGGACTTCCATAATAGATTTTGAAGACTGGCTTTACTATACTAGAATATCTTGTTAACTCACATTCCTATCAGGGTGTTTCATCTCAAAAGAAGATTGCTCCATCAAAGCTACTTATCAGTAAAATTTCAAAGATGCTCACATGAAATCAGGGGTAACAACTTAGATTCCCTTCAGCTCCACAGAAAGTATAATAATGGTGCTCTCCTTTCTAATTTTGTCCTCAGAACTTTTTGTACTACTTATCAGAACAGCTGAAGAGTAGTAATCAGAAAAACATCTTTCCTATAGCAAAGCCAAAATGTATCTAATAAACTATTCTGAGTATGGAAACAGTTATTACAGCCAGAATGGACTTCAAGATCTGATACCTATGTTAAATGTCTGGACGAATGAGATGAATGTTTTGTTTGCTGGTTTTGCTTGGGATAGAGGTAATTTTTTCATAGTAGCTCATATGGAGCTATGTTTTGGATTTGTACTGGGACCAGTGTTGGTAACACAGGATGTTTTAGTTATCCCTGAACAGTACTTTACATAGAGTCAAGGCCTTTTCTGCTCCTCACTCTACCTGGCCAGGAAGTAGACTGAGAGTGTGCAAGAAGTTAGGAAGTGTTACCCCAAGTGATCAAAGGAATATTTAATACTGTAAGGTGTCACGCTCAGCAAAAGACTAGGGGGTAGTCTGGTGGTGGTTGCTCAGGGACTGTCTAGGCATTGTAAGTTGGTGGTGAACAATTGTTTTCATTTGCATCACTTGTCTGTCTTGGGTTTCATTTCTTTCTCTTTGTTATTTTCCTTTGCATTACAACTTATTATTATTATTGTTGTTGTTATTATTATTATGACTATATTTAAATTATTTAATTGTTTTTATTGCAACCACAAGTTTTCCCACACTTTTACTCTTCCAGTCCTCTTCCCCATCCTGCTGAGAGGGAGTGAGTGGCTGTGTAGTGCTTAGTTGCTGGCTGGGGTTAAACCACAACAATATCCAAACTGTGTATGGCTTATTTACACATTGTGTTGTAGAAGGAAGGGAAATGTTGACATGAATTCATCTTGTCAAGAGGCAAAATGGATACAGTTATGCTAAGGTCCCAAGTCTCCTATAGTTAAAAAATATTTCTGAATTCTATGAAATTACTTTATAGAAAAGTTTTTACTAGCTTCCCTGAATCTATTTCATCTAACTTTAAGGTCTGGGGGTATTTTCTGTATTTGGCTTCTAACTTTATTTAGAAATCAAATGACAGTCTACAACTCCAACTGTACATTCACATTTTAATATTTAGCTAGAGTATATTGAATGTTACTTTTCATGACAGTCTTAAGGGATGCATAAGTAGTGCACTGCATCTTATCTAGGAGGAAATAAATTAGAAAATTCTATATCATAGAATTGTAGAATAGTTTGGGTTGGAAAGGACCTTAAAGATCATCTAGTTCCAACCTCCCTGCTATGGACATATGTGCAGGGACACCTCCCACTAGATCAGGCTGCCCAAGGCCCCATCCAACCTGGCCTTTTAGGGAAATATCAGCTTAAGTTAAAGGCAGTTAAGAATAAATGAAAAAGTGGAGTTAATTTTTTTTTGAGCCTTCCATATACTGCATCTCAAGTAACCTTGAATTTACTATGCACTTGAGATCTGTCTCTCCATTCTCTGAATGAATTTATACTCGTTCAGAGGAGACACTTTTTCATGAAGTATTACTCCCTGTCTCTCAGTGTGACACAGAAAGAAAAGTTAATATATTACACGTAAAGTTTCGACATACAGGCAAATTACCTGTAATAAATCACTTTATTGGAAGTGATACGTTTGATCTCACGGAAAACATTAAGTACCTTGAGCCTACTTACCCTTTAATGAAAAAGTTGACAAGAATCTGGAGTACACACTGCATATGCTCTGCAAGACGTGCCCCATGATAATTTATCATGTAGCTACACATTCGTGAGTCCAAACCCTAACACTTGTGGAGAGAATGACTTGTTTCTGCATCTTTTAGACTGTGGTAGATGAAACAGGGCCGGGTGAGATGGCATAACAGTATTCCAATACTCATCTACAGTTGTTGTCACCCCACCCCACCTTGATCTGCATGCTGCTCAGAAACAAGGCTCCCTATAAATGTAATCATTCACTATCATTGATACTTCTGCCTCTCTTAATTTTATAACGCAAAGAAAATGAAAAGAAAAAGCACAGAGCAAAACTACCCCAGAGATTAGAGGTGGCTTCATGAAGCTGAGGACTTGATAGCCAGCAGTATGACTTCCCATTACCAGCAGCAACTAACATTTCTGCAAAAATCTGCCTCAGATTGGAAGTCATTGATTGGTGCATTATTGAAATATTTTATTTGTGCTTAGGAAACGCTTTTATGTTTATTTTTCCTGAAATTTATCTTCTTTCAGTACTACAGAAACAACTTTAAGCTTGACTGTTTTCTATAGACAACAACTTGCTATATAGTCATGTGATGAGCTTTGCAAGTGAAATTAACTGGTATCTATTAACTCCTACTTGAATCTACACAGAAGTTTTTTTTTTCTGTCTGTAGATTTTGTTTTCCTCTCAAACATCATGTCTCTGCTTGCAATTCAGACCTTACTATTTATTAGTACAGTATGTTCCTCTGCTTTGACTGCTGTGGCACAGGTATACAACATTGACTTGATGCCTTAGCAAACAAATGAGTAAAAGAATAATCAGTTAGTTGATAAAAGGATTGCTAGTTAGACTCTGACCTTTATGCTACTTTGCAAATACCAGTTCATTTAAGGTTACCTTGTTCATGCAAAGTGAGAACTTCTTGTGATGAGGCTCCAGATCCAGCCTGTTTATTGACAGGATGGATTTCACGAGTAATTGCATCTAGTTCAAATTATGAAACACCTGTAACGTTACAAAAGGATGCTGTTTAGTCTTAAGCTTCTTCATCAACTTATCCTGTAGCATTCAAAAGAGTACAAACTGAGAGCAGACTAACCTGCTACTACTGCTGTAGTAGCTTGGCCTCATTAAAATAAATGTGAAAATAAACTCATGGAGATCTGCAGATGCGAAGATGTCCTTTTAATAGTAGATGACCTTTTTAAACTGCAGATATGATCCAAGTTACTCCTAATCAATACCAAATCCTGCTCTTGGTGCTAAATTAGTGCTGAGATAGCTTTACCCTGAAACATGATGAGTGGACTTAAGGTCAATCACTACCATTTGACTGCCAGCCTAACACAAGTAATTCAGTTGGTAAAATATCAGCTTAATCAAGGCTTGTGTGCACCAGGTGGAGTCAGTAAAGATCCTTAAATTGATGTACCTTCCTGCTGAGAAATGCTGAGAGAAATATTAATTCATGTGAAGATAAGGGAAAAAAGAGTAATAAAAATATCACTGGAAGGGTTCTTTGGTCTCACTTAGTGTGGACAAGTATTTTCCTCAGGGTAAAGAGAGATCAGAAAATCTCCAAGGGCTGTTTTTGACAACAAAATGGCTAGTCAGATCAAGATAAAGAGGAAGACATACAGGAAGATAAATACTTGGACAGATATGAGGGCTAGGAGGGTATCCAATAGGATTATGAAGCATACAATAGATTTTAGGAAGTAGATGACAGAAATAGCAACCAACCATGTACAACGGCAGTGAGGGGACAGAATCAGACATGAGGAACGAGGAACTAAAGTAGCAATGGGGTCAGTATGGAAGCAAGTGTGGTAGAAGGAGCAACTGAGATAGAGGAGCAGAAAATAGGCACTTGAGAAAAAGAGGCTTGCCTACATCCAAAGACACTGTGTAGGGAAAATCAAGCTGTTAAGTCCCTTTACATACCTTGTATTTACAACAAACCATTAGCCAGCCCCCTGGGCCAACCTGCAGCTGCAGCAGTAGTACACAATTATCACAATAACACATTGCAGGCAGGTACAGGGCTCACACCCTTTCCAAACCAAGGCAAAGGTTTCCAATAATGAGATAGGTGGTGACAAATCATATCGTAGTCTTAAATCACATGAAGAGGTGCAATTTGTTTCTCTCCACTTCCCAAGACCACTGATGGGAAAGGAGACCTAAGTTCCTACACGTAGCTTGTAAATCGTGTGCAATGAAGTTCATGGGTTTCTAAGGATGGATTTAATTTTGGGGTCAGGAGGGCTGACCTGTGAGAACTGCATGGAAATACTGTTTCTAATTAAAAAAAAAAAGAAGTCAAAACAAAACTATAAGTCAAACTGGAAATAAAAACCATTATATATCGTACCCAGAGCTGCACAGCATTTGAGAAGGATGTCCAACCAAGTTCATTAATTTCTTTATCATAAGAAACACTGATTTTGATATAATGATATTTTAGTGATTTTTTTTTCCTTTGACACTGCTTTTTCCATAATTCAGAGTTGCAGACATTTATATAATAGAAGACACAAGCAGAAAAATTCCAGATGATGCATTTTGAATTTCTAATGGACTTAGTTAGGAACAGAAGGATGAAGTGCTTCATTCTCTAAAGAAATAGCTGGGCTGATTCATTTCCATATACCAGCTAAATTCTTGGATACTGGTCATGAATATTATAATCTGAAATACAATTTAGAAGGGGATAGCAGAAAGAAATGCCATGGGGTTGTTCAATCTACTGAGGAATGGGCTAAAACCTATAGTAGGATTGTTTGGTTAGAAAAGACCTTTGAGATTATTGAGGCCAACCGTACCTCTCCACTACTAAATCATATCCCTAAACACCTTGTCTACCCATGTTTTAAATACTCCCAGGGATCATGATTTGACCACATCCCTGGGCAGTCTCTTCCAGTGCCCAATAACCCTTCCAGAGAAGAAATTTTTGCTGATATCTAATCTAATCTGAACCTCCCCTGGCAAAACTTGAGTCCATTTCTTCTCGTCCTATCACAACTATATTGGTGTTTATCAAAATGTGTCGATTTCTGAGCATCCAATCTGATGCTTAATGTTGACCTGCAGTTACACTGATGTACAGGCACCCATATGTTATATATACATTTTGAAATTTAATCTAAAATTTTTATATTGACTTGTCACTTTAGTTGTGGTGGTACTATTTCTTAACTATTAGTGTTTATTATTTGATAACCAAAGAGTCTATAATATCTCAGAAGTACACGTAATCCTGTGTTCATCTGACTATCTGGACTGTTTCTAAAGTTTCGCAGCAGGTATTTATACAGTCTACCTCTTTGTACAACTGCACTCTGGCCGACATATGCTTATTTCACATCTTCAGTTCATCTTAATTCATGTAGGAGATGCTGTGCCTACTGTTACCAGTGGACACAATAACATTTTGAATTATAATAGCTGGGATTAAAAGTAAACATAAATAAAGGTGTAAATCAGTTTCCAAATTAATTTTCTTGTATTTGGAGGTGAGGTGAGGGCATAATACAGAAATAATATGCTATATTAGTAAACAGGAATGTTTTTGATTCCTAAGCCCATACATATGTCTTGTTTTTTATTTTTAACTCTCCTTTCCATGAATTCTTCTCTCCCACTATTGTTAGTTCCTTAGAGGTCTTTTTATTTTGTCTGACACATAGTAGAGGTTTACAATCATTTCATCCATAATTTCATTAAAAATTTTTATTAGAAAATGGAGTTTAAAACAAGTTTGTTGCACAATATGGAGATATCTGAGCTAGCTCCAAATGAGCTGAACACGTGAATAGAACTTTCTGTCTAAGTATATTACATGCTATGAATAGAAGTGCACTGTGAGATGAAAATGTACCCACAAACTCAAGTTAGTTTTAGATTCAGGTACTGTACTTAACTGTATGAGAAAATCCTAATTTTCTACCAAATATTTACCCCTGGAGGTATCAAATACTAAAGTAAACAAAGCTACAGATACTTTTCTTCATCAAGAAGCGGTGAGATGGAGAAGTAATCCTTGCTTATGAAAAGTCAATTAAGGTTTCTTGCAGGACTAACAAAGTAAATTCCAGCATTAATGCGGTGAGAAGCTGAACAGAGCAGAAGTCATTAATACGGCCTGTAGAACACCTGACCCCTGACAAGTTGTAGACAGTACTTGAACAGCTAATGGAAAGCTATTAACATCCACAATTTACTAAAATCTCCTGGAAAAAACTACCTAATTTTGCATGTACTATATAGCAATACAAACATATGGCTGGAGAACAAACTATAAAATGGTGAGGGAAATTGAAGTGCCAATAGGAAAACTTGAACAAGAGAACAATATAAAGTATGAATAACTGTTTTAAAGTGGCTTGACAGAATCACTCAAATAATGGCCTGGGTAGTTAGTATTGTTGAATGATATTAGTAACACAGGCTGTATATGCAAGACCATGCATGATCCAAAAAATAAGTGGAAATTACCAGCTACAGAATAGAACAGATTTTTTTCTTCTCATAGGAAGTATGGCTGTCATCAAAGCAATATTTCATATGTTTACAAGGCCAAGCTTGAAGCCTTTTACATAGGAAAAACACACACTTGAAAATAAAAATTTTTAATATCTTGAAGGGAGCAAAGCTCATGACGGCAATGGAAAAACAGAAACAATCCTTCCCCAGGAGTTATATGGGCATAAACCTGAGTTTTAAAAGATTAAGGTCTCAGTGTACAAGAAGCTGGGCAGGGGAGGCAAGAGACCAGCTTGGCTAAGTCAATACCTCTCAGCCAAGCAGAAACACAAATTCAAAATGCGCAGGTAGTAGAGGCAGGGGCAAATATCCTGAGACCATTGTAGTAATATAGCCTAAGAATGCAGGGAGGGGATTGGGAATCTCAACTTCACTAAGGATGTGAAAAATAGTAACAAAAATAGTTACTTTGGGTACATAGGACAACAAAGATGAAAGAAACTTCGATGAGAAAGATGGTAGACCTGATTACAACTGACATGGAGAAGGCTGAGTTACTAAACAATTGTTTTTGCTTGGTCTTCATCTTCAAGTGCTCTAGCCATGGCGAATAAGTCAGAATGCAAAGGCAGGGACTGTGAGAATCAAGTACTCCCCAGCATAGGAGATCATCAAGTTTGAGACCATCTAAAGAACTGCATGTGTACAAACCATGAGATCTGATGAGATGCACCAGATGGTCCTGAGGGAACTGTCAGGTGAAGTTCTCATCATATCTGAGAAGCTGTGATAGCCCAGTGAGGTTCTCCAGGAAGAGTCAAAGACATTACCTGCCTCAACTTATGCATTTGACATTGTCCTTCACAACATGCTTGTCTCTAAATTGGAGATACACAGATGTGATGGATGGACCACTCAGTGGACTGGATAGTCACACTCAAAGAATTGTAGTCAATGGCTCAATGTCCAAGTGAAGAATGGCAACAAGCGGCATTTCACAGAGGTCGGTATTGGGACCATTGTTGTTCAACATCTTTTTTGGAGACATAGTCAGTGGGATGGAAGGCACCCTCAGCAAGTTTATCATGAAGTTCAAGAAGGCCAAATGCAAGGTCCTGCACCTGGGACAGGGCAATTCCAAGCACAAATATGGGCTAGGAGAATGTATAGCCCTGAAGAGAAGGATTTGTGGTCATTGGTGGATGTGAAGCTCAATATGAGCTGGCAACGTGCGCTTGCAACCCAGAAACCAACCATATCCTGGGCTGCATCCAAAGAAGTGTGACCAGCAGGTTGAGGGAGATCATTTTCCCGCTTTACTTTGCTCTTGCGAGACCTCACCTGGAGTTCTGCATTCATTTCTAGAATCCTCAGCACTGGAGGGCACAGGTCTGTTACAGCAAGTCCAGAAGAAGGCCACAAAGATCATGAGGGGGCTGAAGCACCTTCCATACAAGGGCAGGCTGAGGGAGTTGGTGTTGTTTAACCCAGAGAAGAAGATGCTTTGGGGAGACCTTAAAGCAGCCTTCTAGTATGTAAAGGGGGACTACAGGAAAACTGAGGAGGGGCTTTTTACCAGGGAATGCAATGATAGGATGAGGGGTAAAGTTTTTAAGCTGAAAAAGCATAGATTTAGATTAGATATTAGGAAGAAATATTTACCTGTGTGGGTGATGAAGCACTGGAACAGGTTGCCAAGGGAAGTTATGGATGCCCCATGCCCAGTTGTTTTCAAGGCCAAGCTAGATGGGGCTTTGAGCAACCTGAATTAGTGGAAAGTGTCCCTTCCTATGCAGGGGTCATTTCAGTAAGAGGGCTACTCTGAGTGCTGGACTTGCAGTAGAAAAAAACTCCTGTAGTCATGAAACTGAAAAAAAAACCCTAACCCAAAGTGCAAATCACTATTTAATAACTACTCTCATGAAAATACATGAAAATACCTTTGTCAATTCCTTGTTCAAAACCCTCAAATATTATGTTTATATATGGACTCTATCTCCCTTTTAGAATCAAGTTTCTCAATTACTTTTCAGAGAGATGGGCTGTAGCATGGAGATCCAGGGACATGGTTTAGTCATTGATAGGAATGTTTGGACTCGATGATCCTGGAGGTCTTTACCAACCTAGTGTTTCTGTGATTCTGAGATTCTTCAGAAATTTCTCCTGAGCAATTGATGAAAGAACTCATTGACTTTAAATAAAGCAAGACTCATCATATTTGTTAAATGGTGTACACATGATTAACATTGTGTACAAAACAAAGGCTGATGAAATAAAATAGTATACTCCTGGTATGGGTGTGAGAGTGTGTGGAATCCTTCACAGGCCTGCAGAACACCAACATGTGTAGTTACACCACGCATCATTTGCTAAGATAGCTAACCTGTTATCTAAGAATGACTAACTTGACATGGCAGGTTCAGTCTCACAGAACAAAAATACTATTTCAAAAACTTACCATTGGTTTTTCTACTTCAAAATTTTTTTTTAAAAAATCTCACTAAAGCTATGCTTTAAACCAACTTTCTGCTTGTTCTGCAAGATGCTACATGTAACAGATCTATTTATTACATGATACCGAAACTTTTAACCTCCAATTTATTTTTTTTCTAAATGCTTCAAAGATTGCTCCCTCACTAAAAATTAAGGACTAAATAGGGAGTTAAACAAATCTGGATATAGATCTCTGTGTATTTTGTAGTGTTGTTACAGTTGACTTCTAGAATACATGAAATATTATTCAGAACTCCCAAAACAGTCTACTTCATCAGCTACTTTGTGGCAAAATTCCATCACAGCACCATGATGGCAAGGAAGAGCCAGAATTAAGATTAGGAAAGATGAACAAGAGTTCAAAAGTTGAACCACAGAAGTTTAGCACAAACTAATGGTTTTACTTTTTCCTCCTGGTACAGATGTGGTTTGAAAGGACAATATTATTTACTACAGCAAGTTCAGTCCTGTTCTCTGAAGAGTACTGACTTCAGCTCAGGTTTTGAGTATCTTCACTGAAGGCTTTTAAAGAGCTGATGCAAGTGACAAATTGTGCCAATAATTTATTTGCTTTACAGAATGTAAATACCATAAGGAGCAGCACCTTGGAATGTAAGATTTAATTTCTGTATCCAATACCTCTATTATCATGTCATTTCTCACAACACAAATTTACAAAGCTTTAATATGCTGAAAAAGTTAGAGTTTTTTGTTCCCATTAACCTCAAGGATATTTTGAAGAATTTTTTCCCTTCTAGCTAGAAATGTTATTTCCAGTCTACATCAATCCTCTTCCTGTATAGTCTTTTGATATTTGTTGGTAAATTTTTTTAATTTAAATGCCATTTCTTTCTTCTTACCTTTCTTGTGAAGATTTTAAATTTATGCATATATGGATTATGCCCATATTTTTGTCTCATACTTGCTATTTCTTTTGCTCTTCACTGAAAAACCAAAGATTTCCAACAGAACAAGGGAGCAAACAACCCAAGAAAAAACAGGAATTTATTTACATGATTGCTATGAACTGATAACTACAAAACCAATCATATTATTTACAAAGGAGTAGGAAGCAGTTTTATAGCTGAGCAGCCCTGCAGAGAAGGACTTGGGGATACTGGTGGATGAAAAGCTAGACATGAGCCAGCAACATGCACTCACAGAGCAGAAGCGTGGTCTGGGCTGCATCATAAGAATTGTGGATCAGCAGGTCAAGGATTCTGCGCCTCTACTCTGCTCTTGTGAGACCTCACCTGGAGTATTGTGTTCAGTTCTGGAGTACTCAGTTCAGGAAAGACATGGACATGTTAGAGTGGGTCCAGGGGAAAGCGACAAAAATGACCAGAGGGACAGAACATCTGTCTTATGAAGACAGGCTTTAAGAGTAGAGTTTATTGAGCCTGGAGAAGAGCAATCTCTGGGAAGAACTTAATGCAGTCTTTCAACATTTAAAAGGGGTTTACAAGAAAGAAGAGTACAACCTTTTAGTTGGACTTACAGTGACAGGACAAGGGGCAATGGTTTTGAAGTACAGAGGGAAGATTTAGACTAGATATAAGGAAGAAGTTTTTCATAATGAAGATTTTGAAACACTGGCACAGGTTACCCAGAGAGGTGGTAGGTGCCCTGTCCCTGAAAACATTCAGGCTGAGTTTGGATGGGACTCTGAGCAGCCTGATATGGTTAAAGATATTAGACTGGATGAATATTAAAGGACCCTTCCAATTCAAGCCATTTTATGACTGTATGATTCCATCAGGGAAAACAAACTCCTACTGGCTTGTATAATGGCAAATAAGCAGGGACGCTATTTTCACAGAATCACAGAATCACCAGGTTGGAGAAGACCCACAGGATCATTGTGTCCAACCATTCCTATCAATCACTAAACCACGTCCCTGAGCACCTCATCCACCCATCTTTTAAATACATCCAGGGATAGTGACTCCACCACCTCCCTGGGCAGCCTGTTCCAGTACCCAATGACCCTTTCTGCGAATTTTTTTCTCTGATATCAAACCTGAACTTCCCCTGGTGGATCTTGAGGCCATTCCCTCTTGTCCTGTTCCCTGTCACTTTGGAGAAGAGGCCAGCTACATCCTCTCCACAATCTCCTTTCAGGTAGTTGTAGAGAGCAATAAGGTCCCCCTCGACCTTCTCTTCTCCAGGCTAAACAACCCCAGCTCCCTCAGCCTCTCCTTGTAAGACTTTTCTCCAGTCTTTTCTCACTGATTCCCCAGCAAAATCAGTCTAACATTTTCCTATCTGAACCAAAATGTTTTCTACTTGTTTTTTAAAGAGAGATTGTTATTATCTCTTCCTGGTAGCCTGTTTGAAATGCAATGTTAGACACTGTTAGTAGTTACTTCTTACTCCTTCTTTAAACTTATACTGCTACTGTACAGCTTCTTGTTTTGAAAAACACTTGTTCTGGAACCAAGACTGTAAATATCAAGCTATTCAAGTGCATCTGTTACTAGTAAAAATGAATTATCAGTCACTGAAACTCAACTTTATCTAAAGAAATCACTCCTTTATGCAAAGTACTACTTTACAAAGTATCCTGAGACTGAAGTCCATGGGACCTATTGCCCTTTCAGAGTAAATATTTATCTGAAAAGTGAGTAAGAGATCTCATAAGAACATGTAGATTGCTAAGATTTTTGCAGCATCTATGCTGCTATATAGCAAATCCATAAATCTTCACAAATTTATATATGTCTTAGTTTTTCCACTGTATGACCTGCATAAATTGTGCAAAACAACAGATAAAGTCCCGAAAACTCCTCTTAAAACACAAAGGGATTTTTTCAATTATATCTCTAATCTTCTTCTACATTTCTTCTTTTACAAGTAATGCAGCCTATTAACACTAATTATAATCCTTTCAGAACTGGTTTTGTCTAAGATTTGAACTACATTTTAGCTAAGTTTATTTAATGTGTGCTCCTTGATCTACTCTTGCACTAACAGTCTCATGAGTACAAATACCTTGAGCATAACACAGTGCTATGGCATTATCATATGAAAAATTAACTTTCTTCTTTCAGTGTTCAGCACAATAAAGCATAGGACAGTTATTCTATTTGACAGTTAAGCCTTACTTGTTAGTTCAGAGTGTGAACAGAGTTGCCATCATTCTGTCTGTACTGGACTGCATGGATATGGACTCTATGGATATGCACTAGCCCTGAGAGGAAAGCATGGAACATTGAATGTCATCAGCTTGCCTTGCTCAATCTCATGAGTGTTTGCATGCTTGTCATCTGAAAAATCACTGTTGAAATACAGAGGATTATTTTTTTTCCTGTGGAATTCTAGAATAAAAATAAGTTCCATTTTTAATAGTTTGCTGGTAAACTATAAGTGAGGTAAGGGCTGTTGATACACAGTGAATCATCATTGAGTTTTTTCCAATCATTAACATGTTGTTTATCTTAGCTAATGATACCTGTCAACTAGCTATTTTGTGACACAGGAAAAAAGCTCTGATTTTAATCTTATCACAGAGTAGACAACAGCACACCCAAGTCTGTGTACTTTACAAAACAGTCACTAACAGTTTTTGCAGCCTGGCTGTGAAGCAAAAATGAGGTTCTCTTAGTATATTGAATTTCTGTTTGCAAACATGTTCAGAAGCAGAAGTCATATTGTGTAAAGTTAGGAGAAGAAACAGGCAGAGAAAGAGGGTTATTTGGTTGTGAGAACTGTATAGTTCAGTAACGTAACTTCTAAATCAGGGGAAAATCCATCTTTTTCTTTTTTCCCCCAGGGAGTAAAAGTGAATCTTTGCTTAGTCATGGTTAAAACCATGGCATTGACAATTACTTTATCAATTCCTCATCTTTTGAAAATCCTAAAAATAATAGAAACATGCTTCACAGAAATATGACTAAATATTTTTATCCTAGGAAACTAGATAGAAAGACATTAGAATCTTCTTTTAAATAATGACAAATTATAAACATTTGAAAAAAATCCAACCGTATTACATTCTGTTAAAACAGATATGCATTTACCAATCCAGACAGAGACTACGAAGAGGATAAATATTCAATAGAACTATTTAGTCATTGGTAAGTAGAGAGAGAATTCCTATAATTGAACTAGTAAAACAAGCGTAGAGGAAGAAATGCATCATTTACATGCCAATGAACTCAAATTCAGAGGCTTGACAATGTCTTCATCCTAGAGTTGGAGTGTTAATGATATAACAAACTGCTGGCACCTCTCTGAATGCTCCTTAACATAAACTGTAATACTAAGACACATGTGAAGCGAAATTTCTAATTTGTCTGTTGCAGTACTAATTAGGTGTATTCTCAGAGCTTAAAAGTAGAGGATGACACAAATATACTTAGAGGCAAATAACTTAATGCATTTGAATTTCCTGAATCTTGTTTGACTAAACAGAATGGCCATTTCTTGCTCAGGAAAGGATTTTTATATATATAACTTATTCTCAGATAGAAGGAAATATCTTATTCCAATAGGGAAAGAATGATTCATTGACTTAATTGTGTTTTGGATTAGGCTAAATAAAAACAATGAATCCCTTAAGGCAAATCTGGTTTATTTTCCTGGTCTGGAAAGAGTGAGCTGGAAAGCTCAATATCCTACATGCATCAGGGGACACAGGGTAACTGCTAGTGATAAGATTTTGCTGTCAGATGTGGGCAAGGGAAAAAATAACTTTAAAATTTGCATTCCAGAAAAGAAGGTGAAATCTTGTGTTGAGAGAAGTGGGCAGATTTTTTTTGCGATGATATTTAGGAGGATAACAGCATTATGTCCTCAATATCTTGTCACAAATATATCATTGTCTCTATGATATGAATCACTTCTGCAGTTGTTTTGTTGATAGCACTAACAGAAATTTCAATTAACAGTGCTATGTGTACACAAATTTAGTCCATATTGCCACTTAGTCTGTTTTAATCTGCAACAGAGGGAAGGAAAAAGGATTTTTGAAAGAGACAAAAGTGACCTTATGAAGTGCTACATTACTTCCTTTCTATGTTCTGTTTTCTTTATTTCTATACACCCACAGAAGAAACCTTAGAAGAAAAACAGGTAGGCAGACCTAATATCCTAGTGCCAAGAAAGCTTCCCCTATTTTGATCTTTCTCACAGTCTGCTAGGTCATTGCTTCCATATGGGATAGCTTCAGTGTCTGTGTCCCAGCTCACTTCAAAGCATCTCTGCCTGGTTTTTTTTGTATGAGCTCCACCCAGGAACAGAACTCCATGTTGCTGATCTCTCTGGTGAACCCAAACTAGCAAACAAAATAGGATTTCAGGGTCTTTTATTTTCTTCATCATTAAGCTTGAGAATTTTGTTTGTTCCAGATATATACCCTATGGCAGAAAACCAAGAAAATAAGATTTCAGCAGGAGAAAGCACGCTGCACAACTGTGACAATTTACAACTGAGTGGGTTAGGATTTGTTGCTAGCGAATGGCTTAATTAAATAAAACTCTGTTATAAAAGGTTACTCTGTGTGCAGCTGTTAATATGTAAGCACTCAGTACTGCATGTAGAGAAAAACTCCAGGACAATTTATTCACTTAAGCAACAAAAAGTAAGCATCAAATGAGAAAACTTGACTTGATCTTTTGATCTTTTTATTCTAGTTTTATTAGTTGCAGGCAGCCCCTTAGGTAGCAGGTTTAAAATCTGTAAGCAGAGAAACCCATTGTGAAGTCTTCAAACTCTTAGGCTCATATTCAACAGCAGAGGGAAACAGAATAGGATACAAAATATTTCTACACAGCAAGAAAAATCTGAGTCTGCCAAAGATGACTGCAGTTGCTGTTGTATGACTGCCAGCAGTGCATATGTTTCTTATGGGCAACTGAATGCTTTCCATTCACTGAGCAAGAATCCTGTTCTCTTGACCTGTAGTAACTGGAAATGCTCTAAAATTTTCTGAAACAGACCCATACAGAAACCACTGAGATATAATTATTCCCTGCTCCATAAAAAATCTGAAGTTTTTTTTTACGCAAGTATGTATGGGCTACTACTCTTAATGTCCCAGTGAGGAGATAGGTGCCTTCAACTAAAATTCAGAGAAAACAACAACAAAAAACCAGTCATTCCAAATATGTCTAGATTGCCTCCTAATTGTTTTTTTTGGCAAGCCCAGACAATCCAGATGAGGTACACTGTAGGAACATGCTAGGTCTCCCTGCTGGTCTATGTGCCCATATTTTCTCCTTAGAAACAGAGTGTACATATGCATGCATGCACTGATGGAAAACTGCACAGACAGATTTTGTCCTACAGGGAGTCAACGTGCTCAGGGCAAGTGTCCAGGTCTGGAAACTGGGAAGGTTTCCCAGATCCCAAAGTACAGACATAGTCACAGAGAGCCAGGGTCTGGCTCCCCAGCTCTCTGGTTTTCTTGTTTCAGTTATCCAAAGGGTCTGAGAACAGGTCTAAAATGCTTCACACTTTCTTGCTTTTACATAAAATCTCTCTTTGAGAAAGAAAGAAAGAAGAAATGTGTGTACTGATATGATAAACTTCATATCCCAGCTCTCAGATCCTTGTGGATCGGTCTTATCGAAACAAAAAATAAGGATCCAAATAAGGTGCTGGTCTGTGGCAGAAGAGAAAAATCTTTAGCACTAAAGCATAACACACGAGAACACAGGTTTCTGATAAATTGTTGAAACACAGCTCTTGAACATCCTATAAGCAGAACAATACAGATTGTCAATCATTCCTTCAGTAGGCTGAGGAGAGAGCATTCAAAAATGGAAATATATGGAAGAGAGAGAGCTACATCTGAACAGCATACCAGGACAGTGGAATATCTCCCTCTTTGTTGGAAACCTGCAAGCACTACGTACATGGTTTCCCTCTGTCCAATGGATTTGAGAAATACAAAGTCTGTGAAAAGATTCCTGTTTTTGTAAATGACAGTTTCTAACATTCATCAGATTTACAAGCACTTTCCACAACTAAATCACAGCAAAACTCAAATGCAGAAACTTTATATCAAATATCTAATAGTGTGTAGATGTTATGTATAAAAATAAAGACCATACATCTCACTGAAACTCTAGAGAGGGTTTTTTCTTAGAGGTTTTTCCCAAGAAAACCACTGTCAAATCTTCACTTTACTGCTTTCTGGATCAGAAAACAAAAAAAAAAGTTAAAATAACAACACAATATTCTCCCATTCTCTTGACAACATACGACTCAAATATTTAAAAAAAAATAGGTTGGACTAACTACATTTGGAATTATAGTAATCTAATCCCTCCACTAAGGCTGCACTTTTCTCTCTATACTTGTATCAGTCAGAAAATGCTTAATGTGGCTGATAGAAATAGAAATCTTACACGTCGATCTCCTTCAGGCTACCAGTAACTTCATCTACTTCAATGACAGTTGCCAAGGGAACCAACAAATCGAGTCAGTGATAAGCAGGGTAATCAATTTTAGTTATTTTCCTCTGCCTTTCTGTACTAAGCGAATATGTCCTTTTATCTCAGTAAGCTGATCAAGCACAGGTTTGGTGTCTTGTTCAATTAATGCAACTCATATAAAAAACGATACTTCTGCTGTATCACAATAGTAGATCTTGAGATCTGGGTCAAATGGAAACTAGACATATTCACAAATGCTAAATCAAAGCTTGTGGAAACATCACAGGTGTTAGTAATTTCCTGTTAAAAAATGCCTCATCTTTGAAAGGCATATGGGCAGTGTGGAGATATATGCTGAGATCAATTTGATCTTCATTTCTCACCCACATCCACCTAGCCCTGAGCTGAGTGACAGCAAGAAAACAACCCAGAAGGAAATAAATTGTGGGTTTAAGCATAGGATACTCCTGAAAAACACTAAGACAGATCTCAGAGAGTAGAATAACAATAAGATGTGAATCCAGAAAAACATTTTGGAGTTTATTTTTAGTGGAAGAACTCTTGCTGGTACAAAGTTTGCTTAGATAGCAATGTGGCTACTATTCAGAGTGCCTAAAAGAAGCAAAGAGTGATTATGACAGTCATGGCAGAATACAGTCCAAACCCCAGATATTGCTGAGTTCATGAACAGTGTGATGAGGATCAGATGTGTTCTTGAAGTTAGGCACCCAAACTGCAACCTGGTTTTCAACTTATACATACCAGGCTAAATCCTGATGAAGTCAGTGAGTGTTTTTACTGTAAGGGGTTTGCATTATGTTAGTATTTGCAATAGAACACACTGACAATAAAGAAAAAAAATATTTGGAAAAAAGGGGGGAAAATGTAGCAGTATAAAACTTCAAAAAAGAGATATTTTTATTACCCACAATATTTATTATACAAATAAGCTGTAAATAGCTGCTGGCTACTTTTTGACAGTAAAAAAGCGTGACTTAATTTAAATTGGATGAGAAAAGGGATGAAAGAAAAGGAAGAAAGATAGTTCTAACTAACACTGAAAAGCTAAATTACCAGTGCTACACAAGGGTCCATATCCCTGGTTTTTTTTCAATGACCCTGGGTTTTTACTACCTCTCTATCCCAGCTATAGTTAATGTACATAGAAATTATAGGCAATTTATCTGTTTAGTCATTATAAAATGACACTGGAATAGTTTTGAAGCAGCAACTATGGAGCAGTTGGAAATAAAAACAAACTCTACTGGCTTCAAAGAGCACTTAAGTTTTTTCTACTTATAGGAAAGGAATTCATTACACTATGTCAGAGCATGAAAGGGAATACTCTGCAGCAAAATAAATCTTCTCTGAGAAGGCCTATTTAGTAGGTTCACAGTCAAACTTTTGTAAGGTTCTAGTTTTTTTCAAGTAATGATGCTGCAAACAAGACAGCAGTTGACCTCAGTGGTGGACTTGGGGGGTTATGCTTGATAATATGTTGTTACAGATATGTGATACATATAATACTGAGAAGCTAATTTGGCCAGAAAATCTGTCCACTAGCCTCCTGTCAGAGACTTTTAACTATGCCATGCTGGAGAAATAGAACTTCCTACCTTTGCTGTCTTGATGACTACAGAGATGGAGGTAAATGGAGGCAAATAAGGGATGGCAAAATTAACAATTAGAAACAACAAGGTTTCTCTTCCAGATGTAATGAGGAAAAAGACACTAACATGTAAAAGAGCTGGTTCCTATGCTTTTTCTTTAAGGAAATCTTCTCTTTGTGCGTCTCCTACTGGTAATGCAAGCAGAGAGTAAGGTAGAGAATCTAGAATTTGGTCACATAAAGCAAGTCTTAAACTGTGCAAATTTTGTTCTTTTGTTTCTTTTGAGGTACATTTGCATTCACTTATCAGGCTGTGAAGTAGATCCCTGTTTCTTTTATATTTACTATTTGATAATGAATGGCACCACTAGAATAACAATTGTTTTAGAAGACTGTTTTTTATTTGTTTTCAAACAGGAGGCTAGATCAAACATTTAGCCTAATATATATGAATTACATTCTTTGCTAAAGGAGTTATAAATTTAAAATTGGTCTTCAGCAAATCACTGTGAAAATCAAGCTGTTCTGAAATAATTTCTTTTAAAAATATAAAAAATACACTAATAAATAAATGCGAAAGTGTGTGAATGCAAACATCATACTCCCATAAAGATTCTAACCTTTGCAGTGAACGTGATACCATCCCCTGAATTTCCTTGGATGTTTCCATTCCTGTGTGCTGTTGATGCTATCCATCTGGGAGGGCTGTTCAAAAATTATTGCCAATGAGAAAGGTTGGTTCTACTGTTTCATTCGTAGCAGCTAGACTTAAAGGCAGCACTGACTAGGTAGCTATATCCCTTCCTTTGATTCCACACCTCCCCACAATGTTAACTTCTGAATCAGACTTTAATTATATTAAGGATTGTTTTGATTGCCTTTCATAGGCACAATTACTATTTGGAAACTATGTTGACTAATATAGGAAAGAATAAGAATCCTTCCAAAACTTTCACCTGAAGTATTGATACCCCTCGATTCTATTTTCATAAAGAATATCAGATGTTCACTACATTTGTATCACACACACACAAATATCCTACATAAAGAAGTAAAAAAACTTTGGAAAGGTTGTTTTTAAAGTTGCATGGGATGACTCTGTAGTGGAAAGAATTAGAATTGGAAGATCACAACCTGCTTGTTCTGACTTGTTAAAATCACAGAGTCTCAGAATGACTTGAATTGGAAGGAACCTGCAAGGATCATCGAGTCCAACCACTATCCCTGCATAAGACAACCCGAAAATTTACACCATATGTCTGAGGGTGTTGCCCAAATGCTTCTTGAATATTGTCAGGCTTGGTGCCATGGCTATTTTCCTGGGGAGCCTGGCCTGGTGCTCCACTACCTTCTGAGTGAAGAAATTCTTCCTAATATCCAACATAAGACTTCCCTGGCATATCTTCCTGCCATTCCCTTGTGTCCTATCATTGGTCACCAGAGAGAAGAGATCAGCACTTGCTCCTTCTTCCCTTGTGATGAAGCAGTAAACTGCCATGAGGTTCCCCCTCAGTCTCTTCTTTTCCAGACCAAAAGGCTTCAGCCGCTCCTCATATATCTTCCTCTCTAAACCCTTGCCCAACTTCATGGTCCTTCTCTGGACACTCTTCAGTAGTTTGACATGCTCTTTACGATGTGCCACACAAAACTGCACAGAGTACCTGAGTTGGGGCCACACCAGCGCAGAGTACAGGGGGACAATCCCCTCTCTCAAACGGCTGGCAATGACATGCTTGATGCACCCCAGGGCATGGTTGGCCCTCTTGGCTGCCAGGGCACACTGCTGAACAAACAGATCCCTTTCTACAGGGCTGCTATGCTGAATCTTACTTCTCAGTCTGTATAGACATTTAGGGTTGCCAAGTCCCAGGTGCAAAACCTGCCACCTGCCCTTGTTAAACTTCATGTGGCTGGTGATTACTCAGGTCTCCAATTTGTCTAGATCTCTCCACAGGGCCCCTTTGCCTTCAACAGCTTTCCCCAGTTTCATGTCATGAGCAAACTTCATTAGTAAACCTTTGAGTCCTGCATCCAGGTGATTTATGAGGATATTGGAGAGTAGTAGTCCTAAGACAGATCCCTCTGGAACCCCTGCTAGTGACTGGTTGCCAGTCTGACATAATCCCATGCACTGTGACCCTTTGAGCCCAACCCTTTAACCAATTACTCTCACACTACAGTATGTGTTTATCCTGGATGAAGGAATTGAGTGCACCCTTCGTTAGTTTGCAGATGACACTGAGGTGGGAGGAAGTTTCAATCTGCTGGAGGGTAGGGAGGCTCCAAAGGGATCCTAACAGGCTGGACCGGTGGGCTGAGACCAATGGCATGAAGTTTAACAAAGTCAGATACTGGGTCCTGCACTTGGGGCTCAATTACGCCATGCCATGCTACAGACTAGGAGAAGAGTGGCTAGAAAGCTGCCAGAAGGAGGACCTGGGGTTGTTGGCTGACAGCCGACTGCACATGAGCCAGCAGTGTGCCCAGGTGGCCACGAAGGTCAATGGCATCTTGGCTTGTATCAGAAGCAGTGTGACCAGCAGGTCCAGGGAAGTTATTCTCCCTCTGGACTCGGCACTGGTGAGACCGCTCCTTGAATCCTGTGTTCAGTTGTAGGTCCCTGACCACAAGAAGGATGTTGAGTCTCTGGAGCGAGTCCAGAGAAGAGCAACAAAGCTGGTGAAGTGGCTGGAGAACAGGCCTTGTGAGCAATGGCTGAGAGAGCTGGGGTTGTTTAGCCTGGAGAAGAGGAGGCTGAGAGGAGACCTCATTGCTCTCTACAACTACCTGAAAGGAGCTTGTGGAGAGGAGGAAGCTGGCCTCGCTTCTCCCAAGTGACAGAGGACAGGGCAATGGGGAATGGCCTCAAGCTCCGCCATTGGAACTTCAACCTGGCTATCAGGAAAAAAAATTCACAGGAAGGGCCATTGGGCACTGGAACAGGCTTCCCAGGAAGATGGTGGAATCACCATCCCTAGAGGTATTTAAAAGACAGGTGGATGAGGTGCTCAGGGACATGGTTTTAAGGTAGATAGGAACAGTTGGACTTGATGATCTGAGTGGTCTCTTCCAATACAGTGATTCTATCATTCTATGATCCAGCTGTATGCTGGTCAATTTGTTTTGGAGGATACTGTGAGAAACAGTATGAAAGGCTTTGCTGAAATCGAGAAATATTTCCTCAGATGGTTTTCCTTGGTCATCTAGGTTGATAACCATGCCATAGAAGGCAAACAAGTTAGTCAGGCAGGATCTTTCCTTTATAAACCCGTGCTGGCTGGGACTAAGGACTGTGTTGATCTTAAGGTGCTTTTCAGTAGCTCCCAGAATAATCTCATAATTCTACTAGGCACTGAAGTGAGACTTACTTTTGCCAAGGTATTGTTGCAAGGAATGGCTTGGAACAGTCTTCCTACCTCATCTTTCTGCAGAAGCTCTGCCAGCCTTCACCAGGCTAGTGTGTCACATCACTAAGACCAAAGACCTGGAAAGCAGTTGGTGATTTGTTTAGAGCCCAGAGCACTCAGTCATATCCAAGAAAAACACAGCCCTTCAGTGTTTAAACTCAAAATAATTTAGATATTTGATTTAAAATACTATCTTCATATTCAAAAAACAAAATGACTGTTGAGAAGCTGCATCACCAGATGAACTTTTACAAAATTTCATCTGGCTTTTATCACCTAACACTACTCTCAATTGATTTGTTAATATTTATTAAACAGAATCATAAATAATAATACAAAATACAGCCATTAAAAAGCCACATATATTTAAATATAAATCATAGGAGTAGCACTTCATTTAATCCAATCCTGTCTTGAAAGGAAACAAGGTAATTTATGTATGCTTTTTTTTAAAAAAACCCTTTCCAGCACACATTTTAGCTGCACAATAAGCAAGTACACATCAAAACTTATTTTGTGGGGGAATGGTACATTTCAGTCATCAACCTGTATTCAGTGGGTCTCAGGAATCATGATCCCCTACAAATTCCTTTGATTTAGTAATTCAGGTTCAACAGATAAGGGAGAGATTCAAAGAACAGAAGGTTAAATTTAGAAGTTGTGGTAACTGGTGGACTTTGATGAAAGGTTCAGTGGATGGTCCAACCTCTTAGTTCTCAGCAAGTTTAGTTAAACTCTAGCAGTAGCAGAAATATGCAAAATAAATTTAAGTATCTGATGGATATGCAATTGACACTGTCAAATGCTTTAACATCTCTCTCCCTGGAATTATTTTATTCTGGTTCTCCAGAAGCACTGACAGGTCATTGTTAATTTTTTTTCCTTCATAACAAATTCTGTGAAAGAGAAGCACTTCAGAGCACTCAACTGGATTGTCTGAGGAGGTTTATCTGCTGAGAGTCCTGGTGATGAAGTCTGGAGTGACAGAAATTCATGTCTCTTCAGTGATTTCCAAATATTACATCATGGAAGGTGTCGCCCACAAGTGTCACATAGCCCTGAGAAGAACTTTACTTTACTCCAGGATTATACTTTTAATGGGGAAAACTAGAAGTATTCAACCTTATTTCCTTTCAGATAATGCTGATCTGGAGGAGCTATTAAAGCCATCAGTGTGTGTTCTGGCCAACTGGGAGAACTGGATACTGCCTGAAATAAAACTCCTGAAATAAGTTATATTGCAGACACTAGTTCCTACTCCTCATCAGTTCTGCCACAGAGATCCTATGATATGTCACAGGCACTTCTCTTTGAAGCTTATTCTTTCTTCCTAAGTGGAACTGGTTCCATAATTGGTGATCTGCCTCAAAAAATGCAGGGAGCTTCATGTTCAAGACAAGATTTATCTGTTCTTCTGGGCTGTAATCTTTCTGTAGGAGATGCTTTGCAACTAAGAGGAAATGGGGTGACTGTGACAATCTGCTGAGCAGCAAAGTCTTCTCAAAGGAGGTGGCAGTGGTAAACAGGAATGGAGAGGATTGTGACTCTGAAACATGGTGCTTCTTTTCTCTTTCAGGGCAGTGCGGTTTCATTTCACCCTTTAGGGTAGATTATTTCATTTGGAAGGGACCTGCGATGATCACCTAGTCCAACTGCCTGACCACTTCAAGGTTGATGAAAGCTAAATCACATTAAGGGTGTTGTGCAGATGCCTGTGAAACAATGACAGGCTTGGGGCATCAACAGCCTCCCTAGGTAGCTTGTTTTATCATCTTCTCAGTAAAGAAATGCTTCCTAATGTGCAGTCTAAACCCCTCCCATCCCTCCAGCCCCCCACAGGTGCAGCTTTGAACCATTGCCACTCATCATTTCAAGGCTGAAATGTCAGGTTTATTTGTTGCACCTCTCATGCAGCCAAGACTGGATTCACATGAAAATTCTTTTGAAGGGACCTGTGCCTTCATTTTTACTCTCCTTCCTTGCTCCTGATTTCCTCTCTGGAAGGATTATTGGTATGTAGTTAGGGTGGAATCAAACAATAAAATCTTTCTTGGCAAAGCACCACATATGACTGTTCCTTCTTTACTGTGAGTTAGATAGAAAATCCATTTTTAAGAATTATTGTGATCTTTATGATTTTAAATTAATGTTTTTATCTTGCCATAATAAGTAAGTAATTTAAGGTATCCAACTTAAGAATTTATACTGCTGTTAGTGATTTTAATTCCCAAATTTATATGACTGAAAATACAGCCCACATAATCAATTTTTATTCATTTATGTCTGTAGAGCACTCTATTCCTTATATCTACAAAAATATTTTTCCTTTTTTCATTTAATACATGTAATAAAATTCTTTAGTCTAGTTGTCTACTTTGCTTGAAACCAAAATACTAGGTACTGAAACACAAACCCATGATCACAATAACTTTATAAATTATCAAACAAGAAAGTGAGCATTTATTTCTTGCCTGTTTCTAGACTTCATAAAGTCCAGAGTCTGCCTTTTGCTAAACTAACTGTGCTACAATTGAAGACGTCCTTGTAATTATGAATGAAAGCATCACATTATAAACTAAGAAAACAGTTCCTGAATAAACTTTTTCAAAAAGAAAATTTAAACCAGTACCACTAGAAAATCAGTGCTCCTATACTTATTTCATATTATTACTGATGCTCCAATGTACAGGTTGCAGACACATTATTTCAGACTTGTTCACTAGGATCTAATTTTGATTTAAGTAATTTTTTCTTTTACTTTATCTTTTACTGTGTTTTTGGGTGGTTTTTTTGGTTGGTTTTGGTTTTCTTTTTCTTTCATATATATACATACATACATTCATATGTATGCATATATGTTTATAAGATAGAATTGGCAACCTACCTGGGATAAGGGAAAGTGTCTATCTGGAGCGGATTAGTGTTTGCACCATGATTTGCACTCCTGTGGCAAATAACAACAACTGTAGAACACATGAGGGATAAAGACTTTATACAACATCCCAGACAAGGAAAACTTAAAATATCAATTGCTTAAAATAACACAGACTGGGATGAGGTTATTCATGTGCTAAAATGTTTGTCAGGATAAGGTCTAACAACAGCATGAGGCTGTGAAAATAAACAGAGCTAATTTTTACAAGTTGTCCACAACAAGCATATAAAAACCGCAGTTTATAAAGCAATAGTGCTTAACATGTGCAAAGACTGAGGAATCTAGTCCTATCCAACCACCATTTCACTCAGATTTGAAAGCACTGGAAAATGCTAAACACCCATTTATTCCTTAGTCCATTTTGTGCTGGTGCACACTATGAGACATTCTATTATGCAAAATGAATGGCTACTTTCCTAGAGAAATTAATGGCACCTAATAACATTAAATAGGAATGGAAAGGGGGAAGAAGAGGAAAGAGAAAAGAAAAAGTAGGTAATTACTGTGGTTTTAGCTTGGACAACCATTTTGTCTCAAATATTCAGCTAATGAGTTACAATAAAACAGGGAAGAAATTTTACTTCCCCTTCAGAATTAGTTGGTATACTCTGTTGTCAGCTGCCTGTTTTCGAATTCAAGTTAATCTTGTAAAATAACTGCTACAGGCAGAAAACTGATACAGTTTTCAGTCTGAGGAGACACAGAGCTAATTTGCATAGTGAGATTTAGCTGAAGCTTGAGACAGCTTTACAGCATTGTGTCTGACAGCTTGCAAAATAGAATAGCCTCTGCAGCTATTTGATAATGATAATTACATAGCTCTATTTCATTTATTTAGAATGCACAGACACAGTTATCTTTAAATGCTTGTAACTGGTTAACATTGAAAAATAGTTTCACCCTACTTCATTTGTAATTCATCTGGCTGGAATAATTTTGTACTTCATACTTCAGTGTCATCCTCTCCTGTAAATAACTGACACTAAATAACATAATCCAAAAGGAAAACAAACTTTAAATTTTGAAGTTTCCACTTCAGGAAAGATTGTTCTACGTGTTCAGTATTGACAGACCTCACACATTAAGAGGCAATCAAAAATGGCAAAGTGATATTGTTGTTGATAGGTAACTGCCAGACTACAAAGTGTGACAGTTTGTCTGCAGCACAACCAAAGATAAGCTTTTCTCCTCTCTGCACAGTGATATCCAAATCTCAGCTGAGAAGTGTAGGCAAACCTGTACTGACAATTATTCCTACTAAGCAAACTTCCACCAGGAGCCAATTTAAGAAAAGTATTCTCAATTGATTTAATATAATTCTTTAATTGTCAGTTACTGATGTGCATGATCCAGTGACAAATTTTGCTCTGGGTGTTTCTAAAAGACAAAGGTTCAAGCGCTAACATTTTCTCACAGACCAGCAAGCTGGAGAACCACAGGAGCTGAGGAATTCAACTTGGTCTTGACTGATATTCTTGTAAGAGTAAGAGAAGCCGGGGGCGGGGAGGGGGAAGAGAAAAGATTCAGAAAGGATTAAATCAATACTATTTAAGCACAACTGGGACTTCACTATGTGATTATTTCTTGAGGTCATTGACAAATATGTCAAATAAAACCTGTCCCTCCCCAGCCCTATGAACCTCCACTGCTGATTTGTTTCCACCCTGGAAAGCTATCATTAAGCCCACATCTTTCCATCCTACACCTTAATCAGTTTTCAGTCCTCCAAAGGACCCATCCTTCAAACCTGTGGCAATTTACAAAAGAAAAAAATGCTAAGAAATTGAACCTAACCTGAAGTATAATAAAGAAATGGACTCTTTCAAATGTTCTCATGAGTTACAAACACACGTGGTTGCAGGCTGAGAAGCAAGTGTTAAAAGAGCATGCTAGTGGTAAGGAGGGAAGAGGGAGAAAAAGAAGGAACCTCTGCACTGTATTCATTCCCTCTGTTTTCAGTAATGAGAGTGTCACAGAAACCCTCTTAGTGATCAGGGATGTTATACAGTACAAGAACACCATAGGTGGTCCAGTGCTCACCGTACAGACAGGAACATAGTCCATTATTTTAGAAGCACCGGGATGAATAAAATATATTATAAAGGACATTACATAAGTAGCCTAAGATTAATTAATTTGCAGCATTTTTTATCATAGACAATGCCACAAAGACAGCTGTAGTGAAAGAGATGGCAAACAAATGCAGGTAAGATACTATGGAAATTGTGGTGCTCAAACATTTTTTGCCTCTGAATTTTAGGAAAATAAACTTCCAGCTGTTGAAGGAGATGGTCAGTTGGATCCCCTGGGAAAATGCCTTCAGGAATAAGGTTGCAGAACATAGCTGGCAGATCTTTAAGGATGCTTTCCGTATAGTACAAGAACTCTTGATCCTCAAGTGTAAGAAATAAGGAAAGCAAGACAAATGGATGAGGCATGGATGAGTCAAGAACTGCTTGTCAAACTGAAGAGAAAGAAGGCAATCCATCAGCAGCAGACGTGGGGAGAAGTGTCCTGGGAAGAGTACAAGTACACTGCATGATTGTGTAGGCATGGAGTCGGTTAGGTCAGGGCAAAGATGGAACTGAACTTTGCAAAGGACACAAAGAAGAGTAATAAAGGTTGCTACAGGTATGCCAGCCAGAAAAGAAAGTTTAAAGAAAGTGTGCACCCTTGATGAACATGACTGGTAAACTAGTACTGAAGAACAAACAGAAGGCTGAGGTACTCAACAACATTTTTGCCTCAGTCTTCACTGGCAACCTCTCTTCCTACTGCTCTAGAATGGCTGGACCATGATGCAGGGACTGGGGAGTAAAGTTCCTCCCACTGTAAGGAAATATCACGGTTGAGATCCCATGATGGACCTGAACATGCATAAGTCTATGGGACCTGAAGAGACGCATCCCAGAGTCACAAAGGAATTGGCTGATATACTTGCCAAGCCACTAAATGATATTTGAAAGCCACAGCAGTCAGGTGAGGTCCCCAGAGACTGGACAGAGAAACATTGCCTCCCATTTTTAAAAGGAGTAGAAAGGATGACCCTGAGCAACTACTGACCTGTCAGCCTCCCCTCTGTGCCTGGGAATTTCATGAAGCAGGTCCTCCTAAAAGCCAGGCTAAGGCACATGGAGCACAGGGACATGATTCAGCAGAGCCAGCATGGATTTACCAAGCACAAGTGCTGTCTGATCAGCCTAGTGGTCACCCATAAGGGAGTGGTAACATCAGTGGACAGGGGAAGACACACAGATGCCATCTACCTGGACTTGCATAAGGCTTTTGACACAGTTGCCCACAACATCCTTCTCTCTAAATTGGAGAGATCTGAATTTAACAGATAGACACTTAAGTGGATAAGGAACTGGCTGGATGGTCATATCAAGAGGATAGTGGTTCAGATGGAGATCGGTGACAAGTGATTTCTCTCAGAGGTCTGTACTGGGACCAGTACTGCTTAGTATTTTCATCCCTGGCATAAAGGGTGGAATGGAATGCACCTTCCGTAAGTGCGCAGATGACACCAAGATGAGTGGTTCAAGTGATACACCTGAGGGATGGGATGCAATTCAAAGGGATCTGGAGAATCTTGAGAAGTGGGTCCATGTGAACACAATGAAGTTCAACAAAGCCAAGTGCAAAGTCCTGTGTATGGATAGGGCTAACCCTCTGTATCAGCACAGGCTAGAGGAAGAAGGTATTGAGACTAGTCCTCCCAGAAAGGACTTGGAGACACTTGTGAATGAAAAGCTGTATATGAGCCAGCAATATCTGCTTGCGGCCCAGAAAGCCAACTGTGTCCTGAGCTGCATAAAAAGAAGTGTAACCAGGTCAAGGAAGGTGATTCTGCTTTTCTATGCAGCTCTGATTAGCAGGTTTGGAGGAAGGCCACGAAGATGATCAAAGGGCTGGAACACCTCCCATATGAGGATGGACTGACATTACTGAGATTGTTTAGCAGACTTTTTAGCAGGGCCTGTAGTGGTAGGGCAAGAGTAATGGTTTTAAACTAAAGGAGGGTAGATTCACACTACATATAAGGAAGAAACTTTTGCAATGAGGATGGTGAAACACTAAAACAGGTTACCTAGAGAGGCGGTAGATGCCAAGTCCCTGGAAACACCCAACATCGAGATGGATGGGGCTCTGAGCATATTGCTGAAGATGACCCTGCTGATTTCGGGAGGGTTGGACTAGATGATCTTTAACCATCCCTCCCATCTATGCAAAAGAAATGCCTAGAATAAAACAGTGGTAGCTAGAAAACTGAACAGTTAAAAATATTTTTCTCCAGCTGTAATAAGAGAACAGGGAAGCTGCTGGTGTAAGCCCTACCAAAATGAAAAAGATGATTGAGAAAATGCACAAATGTATCACTGGAAATAATCTTCCAGTAGAGGTACTCCAGATGATGATTGTTAGGTTAGTTTCACAGGATCAGAGCTTCCTGAGCTGGAAGGGACTCACAGGGACCATCCAGCCCAATTTCTGTCTCTACATAGGACAATCCCAACATTCACACCATGTGTCTGAGGACATTGTCCAAATGCTTCTTGAATATTGTCAGGTGTTGCACTGGGGAGCCAGTTCCAGTCCTCCACTACCCTCTAGGTGAAGAAAATTTTCCTAATATCCAACCTAAAACTTCCCTGGCACATCTTCCTGCCATTCCCTCGGGTCCTATCATTGGTCACCAGAGAAAAGAGATCAGAACCTTCTCCTCCCTCCTTTGTGAGGAAGCTGTAGACTGCTCTCCAGTTCATTTAGATCCCTCTGCAGAACCTCTGCCCTTAAGAACGTCAACACCTGACCCCAGTTTCATGTCATCCACAAACTTAGTTTCCCAAAAGCCCTTTCTGAACTGTTAGTGATGATGACATTCACAAAGTATCTGCGTAAATTTAGTACAGAAACACACATGGAGAACTCCTTCAGAAAAGAGTCATCCTTCTCTCTCTACTCAACTGTAATTTTTAAGCACACTTACAAAACATTAGTCTATGGAATTATTGAACATGTTAGTTAGCTTCCAAGAAGGAAAAGAAAATAGTTGCAGAATCAGAAGAAATAGCAACATAGATTAGAACCTACCTAGAAGAGAAAGATAGGGCAGCCCTAGAGAGCAAGAAAAAGACACTACCAGAAAGGGAATTCTTGTTGAAGAATGGCATTTGATGGACATACAGGATATGAAGAATACCATCTTTGTCAGAATATGGCTTTGAAATTCTATCTTCATTTTTAAAGCATTTTCTTCTCTTATTATCCCCCGAAACTGCACATGTTTTGCCTATACAAGTTTTATTTCCTATGCAAAGCTGGTTGAAGTGAAGTATTTCTTCATATTGGGTGTATCACTGTGATGTAAGGTACAAAGTTAACACCCTAGGAGACTGTCATGCTCTTTTAGGCATATTCACACTTAAAACAGGAATCTTTGACAGAAACGTATTGTAAGAGGACTTGAAAATTGGTATTTTAAATAAAGCCCATTTCCTTTTATCCATTGGAACTCTTCTCATGTTCTATTCCTGTTTAAACTGACTAACGCTTGCCAATCAAACACAATTCCTTCAATGAAACTTGTTTGAAAGGAAGTTAAGAACGCAGTGTGGCACTGTGGAGACTAACTGCACTACAGTGTTCCAAGGTAGTATGTAATGATATTGCTAAAATCTGCCCTGGAGCTTCCATTAGCACTAATATGTTTGTACTTGAGACAGAAAATATTGTGGTTTTCTTCAGACGTATAACTTGGTTAGGAAAGAAATTGAATTGTTCTTACAACCTTTCTGCATACTAATAATCTGAAAACAGTGTCCAATATGTTCAACATGGTTGGCAGGGCACTGGTTAGTAGAAATATGGGTATATTTTGAGTAATGAGCTCTCAGGACCTAATCCTACTTGTACCTCTGCATCTTGAAATGGAGATCTCTGTGGGCCACAGACACTGCTTGTGACACTGCTTATTCTTACCAGTACATACGCTTGCCTGTGTGCAGAAGTCATGCAACAATAATGCAGTAGTCAAACCTGTACAGATGACTTAGCTGGATATGACTAGCTTCAACAATATATCTTTTCCTGGAAGGCTGTATACAGTTTTTGTCCCACAACTGGAAATAAGATGCTGAACTGGAAACTGTTTAGAAGTCTAAGAATGATCCTGAGATCCCACCTAGACAAAAGGAAACGGTCTCTAAGTATATACAAGAGATTTCTAATACCAGACAACTCCTTCATCAAGCACTAAAGGTATAATAAAATTCAACAATTTGATGCTGACACTAAAAGTCATCAGTATGCACAGGTGTCCAAGAAGATCAACAGCACCCAGGCTTCTATCAGAAATGTGTAGCAAGCAGGACTAAGGAAGGGACGGTCCCTCTGTACTCTGCACTGTTCAGGCTGCACATCAAACACTGTTTTCAGTTTTGGGACCCTCAGTAAAAGATCCATCTTGGGGTGCTGGAGCATGTCCAGAGAAGGGCAACACATCTGATGAAGGGGCTGGATCACAAGTCTTCTGAGGAGCAGCTGAGAGAACTGTGATTGTTTGGTAAAGAGGAGGCTGACAGGAGACTTTATCACTTTCTACATCTACCTAAAAGGAGGTTGTTGAAAGGTGGGTGTTGTTCTCTACTGCCAAGTAATAAGTGATAGGATGAGAGGAGATGCTTCAAGTTGTACCATTGGAGGTTTAGATTGAATATTAGGAAAAATTTCTGTACTGAAAGAGTAGTGAAACATTGGAACAGGCTGCCCAGGGAAATGGTGGAGTCACCATCCCTGGAGGTGTCAAAAACTGTGTAAATGTGGTGCTTAGGGATATGGTTTAGTAGACATGGTGGTGTTGGGCTGATAGTTGGGCTTGATGATCTTGGAGGTCTTTTCCAAACTTAATGATTCTATGATAATTTTCAAGTGCTAAACCAATCAGCCTGGGTACACAGTACGTCATCTCTTAATTAAGTTTAGATCACTGATTGGGTGTTTATCATCATGGTACACAAATGATTGCTTTATAAGCATGTGTTTCATACCAGGTCAGGCTGAGGTGTTTTAAGATTTAACATCTGCTCTTAAAATTTAAAACTATGGTTTTTTAATGGGAGAGCATAATTTACTACAAATGCTGCCTTCTGTCATTATGGGTAGAACTGAATACAGTTTTTTTCCCCCCATTGTCATTCTTTCTAAACAATTTTGGCACTGTAAGCAGATAATGAGTGACATGATGTCAGAAAGTGAGTAAATAAGATGAATAATAAGAAAAAATGAGTTAGCAATTTGAAGAGTCTATATACCATTCATATAGTGCTTTTGTCTCAAAGTACTTGGCAAAGATTTGTTACATGATTATCATCTTCACTTGAAGGCTAGTGGGATTTGGAAGCAAACATTTAAATAACTTGGCAGAAATTGTTTAGGAAAACTTGGAAAGGGAGGCCAGCTGACTTTCTGGTCCCAAACCCTGTGCAGAGGACCACAGTACCCCCTTGAGAAACACTACAGATATGTTTGAAACATTAACAAAGGAAATGATAGAGCATTTACCTAGAAGCGTATTTCTGATCTTCATGAATGCCCAGCTCTAAAATGATAGGCATAAGACCAACAAAGACTGAACAATGAATGTTAAAGAAGAAAATAAAAGGAATTAAATGAAGGTTGCACCCTTACATCAACATGTCTTTTCATTCTAGACAAATAAGAAGGAGACTACTGGTTTTCCTCCAAAACTTCATCACAATGAAAGTAACATAGGACTACTGAACTGAAAAACACTGTCTTCAAATGAGTTCCCACTTTCCATGATCAAATTATGTCTATATTAAGGTTAAAATGAATAAATGATACCCAGGCAGTAATGCAACATAATACAACACAAAGAAGACATAACTATTCCACAACATACTACTGAGCCTAGTAAATTACAAGAAAGATAAGGCAAAAAAATTAGTGACACAAGATTTAGCATACCCAGCCCAAAGGAACTGCAGAAATTCAAGTCTATGCACCACAGCTGGAGCAGAAGAACTGGAGCAGTCACTGGCGGTCTCTATACATTCAGCAATATATGGCAGAATGATTGCTATTGAAGACGTGTCTTGAACACAGGCGATGTTTTTGTTCTAAAAGCAGAAGTCATGTCCTGAAACACTGTTACATTCTTGAAACATGACTTTACTCTTGCAGTATGTGTAATCTGCCAAATACTTACTGAATCAGGCCAAATTACTAGATACTATGTGGAAAGGTGACAGTGCTAAGACTGTCTTTGTCACTGTTGGCAGTGGATGGCAGGAGTAACAGGAAATAGGAATATTACATTTGAACTGGCATAAATCAGGAACAAAGAAACCAAGAAATAATGGCTGCATTTTAAAAAAAAAAGCATTAAAACTCTTTGTTATCACTATAGGTACCTAAATTAAAAAGAAAAGAAAAAAGTGCTGTACTACTGCTACTTAAACAGGATACTTGCAATTCTTGGTGCACAAAGATAAATAGATAATTATTTATTGGGATATAGAGGATATTACCATGATATAATTTTTATGCAGTTTTGATACTATGAGACAACTTAATGTTTTTCTCATACTTTGAAAATACCAAGTAGGTACTTGGCTTCTCCTTCCTGCTGAGGGATATATTTGTATATATGGTATTCAAAGCACATCTAATAGATCTTTACATAGGAAAATGTGACGTTCATTTGCTTGGGCGCTATGTGTGTTGAAATGCATCTAAATCAAATAGTGCTTGGTATGGCCTCAACATCCATGTTTGTCTCCCAGAAACACAAATTAATGAACACTTTACAAAGAGCTCTCTGAATTCCTCCTGTGGTAGCATGTGGCAGTTAGCCCAATATTTCATCTTCATCTGTGCAGACAAAATTGTTGTTTCCTGCTAGTAGCAGGTCCTATAAGTACATTAATCTTATTCTTCAGTTGTTCACCTTTTTTAGTTTTTACCTGAGGTTTTTAGACTTCAACTTAAATGTGAAGCATGTTTGTATATACTTTAGTACATAGTTAATGGAAAACACTCTCTAAAATCAGACACGACACTGAGCAAACTGTTTGCATGTTTACCCTACTAAACTTATTTAACTGTGATAAAAGGCAAATTTTCTACATGACATCATAAGGTAAATAATTGTATACCCGTAATTTAACTCCAGCACTCAGCAATAGAAGTGCACTCAGAGACTTGCTTCTACTCTCTCTTCTCTGCCAGAGAAGAGTCAGGAAAAAAAAATCACAATGGAGTGTAAATCAAATACAAAAGAATAAGGTCTTGAGTCTTTATGCAGAAAAGATTACAGCCATGCCCTTGGAATGCAGAATATTTTTCACTGTTTGCTTCTGTACTTGTGGTGTGTAGCATTTTGAAGATTTATGTACTGCAGGTTTCCCCTAATGCTAATAGGAAATTTTTTGTTCATCCTTCACCAGTACTGATAAATTCTTAAGCCATTTAATCTAAATCTTTAATGTTATGGTACAAAAATACCACCAGCATGGTTACTCCTTTTGAGTCTAGCTCTATTACATTATTCAGTGTTGTTCAGTCCTGCTAGTAGGAGAAACTAATGGCAATCACTTTTGTCAAAGTTCTGTTTCCTAAAAAGAGAAAATCGACCATGTTGAAAAGTTCTCGCATATATTCTTACTTAACTAACATGTTGAAAACAGCTTTCTCCTCTCTTTTTCTCCTTTTTCTTCAAAGCAAGCCAGCAATGTCTCTGTGTTTGGTGTCTCCTTAACTCTCTAACCTGTTTCTCTTAAGAAAAATCAGCTTTCTGTAAAGAATAGTAAAATCTGTCTTTGTTTTCAACAGTGATGTGACTATATGTGATTCGTACTTCCTGTTGACTTCATAAAGAATCTTAGCAGCTTGTTAGAGCTAATGTAAACCAACAGAAATCTACCTTCACCAGGATGCTAGATAAGAAATACTGATCCTCAATTCCCAATAAATGTATTCTAGCTTTTTCAGAAAAGTCATCGTGTGTGCCTAATAAAATGATAGCACACATTTCAAAGATCTCAAATGCACAAAAAATCTTACTTTACTAGGCTTGCAAGTGTAGTCATTCTTCACCCAGTACTAAACAAGGTGTGTTAATTAAAAATGAAAGAACAGATTAGAATTTACTGAATACTTGTAAAAATCTTTTTTCTTCTGTCATGTATATTTTCAGTTATTGATCAACATCTTTCCACTACAAAGAACAGGAAAAGTATTCTTGACTTTTAATTTAGTCAAAGCTTGTCAGTGGAGATACGTTGGTACTTACCTGAATGCAAGGAGAGAGAAAAGATTAATAAATATTCTGAAAAATATGGCAAATATTTACCAAATAACTTTTTCAAATTGTTTTCTCAGTGATTTTTTTGTTAAGATGTAACTCTCTAAAAAAGAATATCTTGTTCTAATTTAGAAAAATGCTGTCATATACCCAGAACTACACTAGCTCAACACAAGTTAAGCAGATCTCACTTCTATAAACAGAGGAACAGTATAAGGCCCATGGTGGCCTACTGTAATTAATATTTATGTTATCCAAAGACAAAACATGAGAATATTTCACTCTCTTTAATGGAACTACTGCATTCTCATGTACCTGTGAAAGGAAAACTAAGCACAAAACCTAAACCAAAACCAACTCCCCTTTTTTATATACAGTTTTCAGTCAACAAATGGAAACATTTCAGCTACAGGCTGAAAGGAAAAAATGCAAGGGAATTTGTTCTTTAAAATTAAATAACTCAGATTCCAGGGGTTTTGTACTCTCTCTCTGCCCAGACAGTATGCTCATCCTTTTCTGTGTTGACACAGGTTTATTTTTGCTAGTCACACATCATGAAGAAATTGTAGTAATGCAAAGCAAGTAATACAAAAGCAGAATCAAAAGTAAAGTACTGAAGATGATCTTCTTAAGATCTTTGTAGTCTCTGAGATGCAGAAGGAAAATTCTCAATGACTTTTGATTAATTCAGTTCATTTCTTCAGGAAGTCACCTTCACACCTCCTCAAATGTAATATACTTGGAAAGCAAGAGGTTCTTGCCATCCTATGAGTAGCTCAAGTCACTACTTTAAGTACAAAAAACTGTTGCCATAAGTGTCATGTAAACTGACATATGATTTCCTGTGTACTGTTATTCATATACCAATGACATCGTTGGTCCAGATTGAAATTTCAGTTATTCTGACAAATACAAAGGTATTTCCTATGCATAAAAAGGATTCTTATGATTTATGCATATGTAAATGAGAGAAATCAGCCCAAGAGGAAAATACAGAAAAGAAAGCATGCAGATAAACTGTTAAAGATAAAATCAATATAAAAACTTAGAAGGAAATAAAAAGTTACCAGAACATCTCTAACTCATTTCACAGCATGATTAAGAAAGAACAGAACAGCTGTTGTATCCTTAGTATAGCATAATCAAGGTACCAGGGGCTTTCACTCTTCTCACAACGTTTCAAACAAAGATGATGAAGAGCAACACAGCAACACAAGAACCATCTCAGTTGACAAGACTGAACAATAATTGAAGGAGCTCTGGAAAGACCACTTCTGTGCCTGGAGCAAGGGAAATCCTTACCATGTTAGACAGCATTATGAATCCCACTGGGCAGGAAAAGGCATCAGTAACTGTATATTTTTTTTAATTATTTTTTTTATTCAGCTCAGATGCTGACAACAGCTGCTCAGCACTTCTTCCACTGTGGAAAAGAATATATCTCCCATCCATAAACACCCCTTGTGACTGTAGTATTCTAGGTAACAATAGAAAGGACATAAACAACAAAACTTCTGTAGGAAGAGTTAAAATTCAAATCAGAAAGAAGAAGAAAATCTATTCCAGTTCTTTTTCTGCATTACCTTTTCCACAGTTCTGAAAAAAAAATGCTGAAAGAATCATCTTCCTGCCTGATATAAATGCAGATTTCTTCAGCTATCTTGATTTGGCAACAACAGGTCATTGTTCAGATGGGGTTTTCTAGAGAGCAGATATTAGCAATAACATCTGCTGCCTGCCTGTGCTAGCTGGAAATTCAATTCATGCACCCGATTCTGTTCCCCACAGAAATTTAAAAAAACTTGGCACATTCGTATTAGTGTTTGAAAAAGCTACATCTCGTATGACTCATACCTCTTCCTGTCAAAATAGATAAATAGCACTGTTTATCCATGCAGCACATGCAGCACTATCAGTAGGAGATGGACTTTCCCACACAACTTGAGCAGTGAACAGCAACACCAGGGCCTAAATGCAGAACTACCATTACACTGCCTTTTAAATTTATTCTTTCAGCAGAAAAACACTTGAATGCCTGGGCTGGAAGATGCTGGTCTATTACTTCAGCAGGTGGATTGCTTTTAGCTAGCCCACCCTCTGCTCTTCTCTGTTCCAGAAGATAAGGCCAGATGATTCAGGTAACGGGCTAGCAGCCCTCTAAAAGATTAGTAGGAAAGTTTGATATATGCAACAAATCATAGACACCTATAGCAATATGACAGAAAAGCCTTTCAGCTCCTGTAGCTTGCTTTGGTCTTTTGTGGAAGGGTTCTTAATCTGGACATTTCTCCAGAAGCCTTTGGAGGGTAACTAAACCTTCAGTAGAAGGCAAACCAACATTGTCTGCATTTCAGAAGAGAGATACTTGTCGCACTGGGAAAAGCGGGGATCTAAACTTCTTCCTTCAGGAGATGATTCTGAACTACACATCCTAAATGGAGACAGTAAAGTGATATCTATCTAACTACCACATATGAAAAAGTCTGAACAATGATATATGCAGAAAATTTTCATGAATGTCCATTATACTGGACTTCTGAATCCAAGTTAAATGTAGAAAAGCTAATTATTGCAAGACTTAAACTTCTTCTACTGGATCTAGTCCCAGATTTAGATACATAATCATGGCTAATCCGTTTTACTATGTTTCTAAAACAAACTGCCCCATGGAAAGTTTTTTCAACACATCTTAGATGTGGTGGCTAGTCCTCTTGAGACTGAAGTGACCAGCAGCTAAAATACTCATTTGTCATTGTCCTTACTAAGCATAAAGATTCTGCATGTAAACATGCACACAAAATTAAAATATTGCATAACCGTGATGTAACTAAGAGCAGAGACTAGCATTTGGAGGAAATTTTGTTCCAAGCAACATGGAACCCTACCTCCCAAGATGGAAAAAAGTGTAAAATCTCCTGTGTAGGTAGAATCCACCTTCTGCTTTAATAGGACCTGCTGCATTGGCACATTTATATATTAGAAACGGCATGGATAACAGTAGCCTAACACAGGCTGATGATAGGACACAAAAGACCCGGATCTAGGTTATTAGAAACCATGCGAACCTACACAAAGAATTTATGCCATGTCCTAGACCACAATCCAAATTCTAGGGTTGTCACTAGGGCCCTGGAGGAGCCTCGTTACAGGATCAGTGGTGCTCAGCACATACATATCCACCAGTTCTGCAGAAAATGTTCTTACTTTATGTAAAATATGGGCACTGTTTAACAACATAGTGGGGATACCTGTTCATTTCTAAATATAGTGTAGACACTGCCCTAGAAAGAGGCTCCTGAAATGGCTCAGGAAACCATGCAGAAATAAATGGGATTTAACACAAGGAACAATAAAATTTGCTGGTCATCATCAGCCACATTTTCTTTCAGATGTGTTGTAAGTGGTTTTTATTTGACTCTGGTGTCTACAGTAGTTGTACCTTCCGAACTGGTACAGTTCATACCCACAGCCCACTAACACCTTCACAGAAAGAGCACTGAATACACAAATGCTCAAGGTTTGTTCACTATTAACAAAAACAGCAGAAGGTACCAGTTTTCTGAGAAAGTAAGTTTTATACATAATGTTAGAACAATCTTTGTATCACCAGTACTCTATAAATTCCCTATACTTTACCTTTTTCCCCTCCTGCATGGTATAAATTGGTGTACATTTACATCTTTAACTGCAACATTTTATTATGCTCAGCATTTTCTTTATTCATACCATATTTCTGAATGCATGCAAATTAATAGAAACCATGTATTGAACCGTCAGAAATATTTGGGGGTTAGGCCTACTTCCTTTCCTGTCTGTACAACATATAAAAACACTTCATAGACAAATGCAAAAAAACAACCAAACAAAAAAACCCAAATTCACCCACATAAAAATAAATAAAAATAGAGAGGTCATCACTAACCACAAACCAGATTGTTTTTAGGCAAGTTTTCCCAATACCACAGTACCACAAAAGACAGTATAAGACAACAAAAAGAACTTAATGTTCTCAGAGAAGTTTTTCAACATATTTGTAAAACGAAGACATTTACAGCACCAAGTGCAAGAAAATCGATCAAGTGAATACATCAGTTGAGAGCCACCAAACTGAGAAAAGCAGAAAGAAGACAGAGCTAGAGAGACTGATGAATGATCTGTGTTGTACCCATACAAATAAAGGGTATGGGATCTGTGTAGACGCTGGAAGACAGCAGGACCACCAGGGCTAGAAGTGAGAGAACACGAGTACAGGACACAGTGGACTTGAAACAGCTGGCTGGCCTGGGAAATGCAAAACAATTAAATAGGAGACACGGAAAAGGAGTCGCTAGCAGTCTTCCAAACAAAGTGTATCAAGAATTTACTTTGAAAATTAAAAGGTGTTCTAAAATTGTGAAGAGCATGAACAGCTAAAACATTTGCAGCTACTTGAAAGACAGCTGCAGATACGCATTATCCCTCTGCAATTTATAGCCAGGATACGACATGGTTTTCTTCTAGGTGAGGCTGCATGAATAAGAACTGTGCTCTGTAACAAGCAGATTTATTAAGACTTTGAATTAAGCTTGGTGTTTAACCAGACATCACTGAGATATGTCTCTGCCACTTGTTTCTCCCATGAAAGCACTGAAAATTCTTTAGTTTATGGGGACACAACAGAGATCAGTTAAAATAATGTGTGTGAATGGGGAATGATTTCTTAATATTTATTAAAATGGCAGAAATAATCAAGTTGTTGTTGTTTTTTTTATCTGAAGTTATCAGGAAGTTTGAGATAGGCTATGAAAATAAGTTTTAATTACACTGATCAATTGATGGAACTCATGATCACAGCTTATTGAGAAGACCAAATGGACCAATTCAAGGACTATAGACCACCTACCCCCACTCTTTCAGCATAACGAGTCCCTAACCCACTGACTGTGAAAAACCAAGAGATGTGGTAAGGAAAGATCATTCTATGCTCACATTTTTCTTATATTGTCTAAGAACTTACCACTGGTGGAGATAATGATAGTTTGGTCCAATTTAGCACAGTTGTTCCCAAACTGAACAAAAAGGATATAAGGGCATGAAAACTTTAAATGGGACAGCACATGAAATCCAGAAATCCAATAAAGTGCAAACTGACTGATATTTCTCCTTTCCTTCATCAGAATAGCTTTCTTGAGACTTCCAAGGTTTATTGTCATTTCCCAATTCAGAAATAAAATTATCACAATTCTGTCTACAAACCCAAACTGTGTATTTGTTTTCTGTGGTGAGGATTTAGAACTGCAAAACAGGGCCTGAAATGCTACACATTAAATGGAAAGTACTTTAAATTCCTTAAGCACTACAAAGGCAGACAAAAATTTGCTGCCTTTTTCCTTTGAGCCCCTCCTCTTGAGATTGAGCCAAGTTCTGGCATAATTCTACAATGGCCACAGATTGACTGAAGAAGTGCATTCCAACCTCAAAAGATGGTATTTCTATTTTCACAGCTTAACTATAGGAGGAGAAACTGTGAGTTCACTGTGCAGTGGCTTCCATGTTTTGAATTACATAGAAGTCATGACGGATACAACTTTTCAGATCAAGGAGGAGTTGATCACATCTGGTTGTTTCTTTTCAGAACTGGAGTAGGACACAGTATAGCGTGTCTCTACTGCTAAGTTCACTATAAAATTAAATTTTAAAAGGTATTGTTTAATTATTTATGGCAGTGAAGGTGACCCAAATAGTCTTGAATTGAACTGGAGTTTTCCACCAAAGTTAAAAGCCAGAAAACCACAATTCTTCAAATGCTTTCAAAAAAAACCCCAATGGATTACCAGGTCTGCAAAGAGTAGAATACAAAGATGTCAAGTAATAGATAAGATTTTTTTGCTACTCTCCAAGCAAGCTGTTTCTCACTTTAGAATATTGAATACTGTGTTTATTTTCAAGCTGTGCAGAAAATAATCTGTCGTGTTCTCAGTTTCTTACTCATTCAGAGGAGAAAAACAGAGAAAGCAAATAAACCAAATGGTTGGTAATACAAAAGAAAATGGCAGCTTCTGTAATGCTCTTGACTTTGTCTCTCTCAGTTGGTTTAGGATGTCCTGGTCTGATGAGAATAATCAGACAATTAAGTTCTGAAGTGCAAAGATATTCCTAAAAACGAACATAGCTTTCATATTACAGCTTTTGCTTTCTGATTTACTCTTCATGCCTTACTCGTGTTTAAGACTGTTCATTTCAGTATGAGCTGTGATTTTCCAAAAACGTGGTATTTTAATTCAGGGTTTGTTTAACATTACAAACAGAAAGCTTTGGGAAAGCTCAAACATTTGGGCTATACAAATCCCATATTTCATGTGCATGATCATAACTGGTATGCCTGAAAAAATTAAGACTAAAAGTGTCTAAGAAGGTGATGCAGAGCAAGTGAGTATCTGAGGCTGTGTAAGGAAGCCCACAGAAATCCATGCGTAAGTAAGACAGTTATGAATTCTCCCCTTTTCCACACTGAATTCCAAAAGCCTATTCAGAAATTTTATTCATAAAATATGAAAGATGTTTGCACAGTACATCAGCAAACACAGTTACAAAAGCTGCAACAAACAGAGCAGAAATGAATATTCATGATGTGGTGCAAACCTTGTTTAATTGGATCGGACTATGCTTCCACCAAAAAGGGAAGTTTCTATATTCCCTTGGACTGGCAGCAACGCTTAGTTAGTCCCACAGCCAGCTGCTAAAAAAGCTCCAGAGCAAGCCAGTTCTGGAACTGTACATTTAGCAGAATTTAATCAAGACCATATTCAAAATTACATGTTTTTATTTATCAATAAAAATGATGTAATTTTACTTTTGAAAGTATAAATATGGAAACAGTTTCTGGCTTATGTAATGCTGATTTCTAGAAATAGGCATCTATGGAAAGTGATTCATGTGACTACTTTAGGAACCTTTGAAGGAGAAGAGTCATACTTGAGAAGAAGCTGTTCCTCTCCATAATTAGAAAGGTAACTCAGCACTAACTTCAACATATGCTGTTTACCTCTGGAGTTATGTGAGACCACATGATCATAAACATGTCTTGTGCAGTTTCTACAGTAGTTTTAAAAACTTTCCCTACCCCTTTCAATTTGATTAAGGAAGCCTATGCCTGATTTCTGGTGCATCATTATGACCCAAATCATTTTGGTCTTACCTACGCTTTTTCTTGTAAGAATGGGAAGTGGCTATTGGAGAGGAACCCGTCTCCTTTCCACATTCCCTGGCAGTGTCAGCACATCCCAAAAGTTCAGCTGATGGTGCTTTTGGACAAACAAGTGAGAGGTGGGGAAAGTGCTGATGAGAAAGTCTCTTTGTAAAGAGTTGGAGGCTGGAGTCAAAGATTCACTATGATTGGGAAAAAAGTAAAATTTGCATTCATTTTCAAAAAAAAAAAGCTCAGAAAAAATGTTAAAGTTGCCAGCTTCACCATGTATCCTTGAAAAATTATGGAGTAAACCTCCACAGAAGCCATGTACAGCCACACAGAGGACAAGAGTGAGATAAGTAACAGCCAGCATGGATTTACCACGAACAAATGATGTTGACCAATCTGTTTGCCTTCTAAGAGGAAATAACTGACCCTATAGAGGAGGGGAGAGCACCACATGCAATTTTCTATGGTTTTTGCAAGGCAACACTAAACAGCAGGGCTGCCACCCAGATGGACCTTGGCAGGCTTGAGAAGTGGTCTAGAAGAAACCTCATTAAATTCAATAAAGAAAAGTGGAAAGTTCTGCAGCTAATGCTGTATAACCTGGTGCAGGGTGGGAACTGACCAGATGGGGAGCTGTTCTACAGAAAATGACCTGGTAGTCTCAGACAAGCTGAACATGGCTCACCACGGCACCCTTGAGGCAATGAAAACTAATCACAAACTGGGCTGCATTAGCAAGAGTATCCATCACACTGCGGGAAGCCATTATCCTCTTAAAGGGCTTGCTGGATTTGCATCCAGATTTGTGCACATGCACACACATGCACACCCACTCAGTCGTACAAGATAGACAATAACAAATTCAAGTGAATCAAGAAAAAGACCACAAAAATGGTAAAAAGGATGAAGCAGGTGGTGTATGAGAACAGGGTACAGGACCTAAGCCTCTATGTGCTGGAGAACAGAACATTTGAGAGGATCTAACTGCTGTCTTCAGCTTCAGTTCTAGGTTTTAGTGAACACCAAGCCAGACTCCTCTGAGAGGTGCATGGCAGTACGGGAAGAGGCAATAGATAGAAATCACTGTAAAGGAAATTCTGACCAGGTATCAGGAAAAAAAACCGCCAGCCTTTCGCAATAATGGTTATTAAACTTTTAATAAGTGCCCAGGAAACTGTGTAATCTCCGTCCTTCTAAATTTCCAGAACATTCCTGGAAGAAGATCTTGACCAACTTGATACAATTTCAACATGAGCAGTGGGGTTAATTAGATGGCTTTGGCAAACGTACATTTTTGCTTAATCCAATGGTTCTGACTGAAAGGGACATGTTCTTCTAAGCTCTTTCGCACACATCACCTGCTCATTAACCAAACAGTTCTAGCAGCCCTGATTTGACTTCAGCAACTCCTGCAAGTAAGAATTGTATTAAGAATTGTATTAAGAATTGTATTAACCTGGATTTATACAGCTGGACACTAAAATATGGTTGGCGACAGGATGCTCACAGGAGTTGTTCTGTCTTCTGAAGGTTTCAAAAATTGTTGCTCATCTCAAATTCAGATAACAGTTATATGGCTAGATTAATACTTTTTTGACATATTTATATAGTTAGATTAATACTTTTCAGCATGAAGAAATTAAATCTGACATGGCAATCTTCAAAGAAACAAACCAGTTGACAATATTGCTGTTTGGTGAACTAAATTCCAAACCATTTTAATAGATCCAATAACTGGTAGAACACTATTAAAATGCAATAGAATTTGACTCACAACAATCCTACAATAATATCCCTTGGGAACAATATTCTTGTTGCCATATAAGATCGTTTGCAGTTCACAGTTCTGCTGGGAACATTTTCAGCGCAAAAGAAAACCACTATAACTAGCAAAAACATTGGTGGCTACATAACATAACAGGAAACTATTAAAACACTATCAAACGAATCAATGCCTTCGATCAATAAGAAAGCACATACTGTAGGAAGTGCCTCAGGTTTCAAGAGAGGTGTGCTAATTGCCTGAACACAAAACTAGATCCAATAAAGGAATTATATGGCTGTGTGATGTATTACCACTTTCCCTCTAGTTCAGTGACTCAGTGCTCTCCTACATTTAGACAATAAATGAAAATGCGTATTCAAACTTGCCTGTCCTTCTGATCTTTGTGTCATTGCTGCAGATACTCCATTCAATTTTTAGCTTGCCCTTCAGCCCCACTTTTTGTTTACTAGCTTCATCCATAATTATTATTTATAAAGTAACCTACATATATGCAAAGGTATCACCTGACTTGCTTTTGACAGCATGTTAGGTAGGTAAGTATAAAGATAATAACAAATGTTCCTACACATATATTAACAAAAAAATGCAGGACAAGGAGAATCTTCACCCCTTACTGGACTCAGGGGCAACAGTAGTGGCAAAGAATAAGTCTGTGGTACTTAACGCTGCCTTTGCCTCAGTATTTAATAGCAAGGTAAGGTGTTCTCTGGGTACTCAGCCTACTGAGCCAGAAGGCAGCAAGGAAGAGCAGAACAAAGCTCCCATGGAAATGATTAGAAACCTGCTTGTCCACAAGTCTATGGGGCCAGATTGGGCCCACCCAAGGGTATTAAGGGAACTGGTGGAGGTGCTCACCAAGCTCCTTTCCATCATCTACCAGCAGCCCTAGCTGACTGGGGAAGTTCCACTTGACTGGAGTTTGGCAAATGTTACGCCCATTTACCATAAGACAGGATCCATGAAAGTACAGGCCCATCAGTCTGACCTTGATGTTGGGGAATGTCATGGAGCAGGTCATCTTCACTGCTATCACACAGCACATCTTAATGGGGAGATTAAATACCTCTTTCCCCTTCCCCTTCCCCTTCCCCTTCCCCTTCCATCATTGTAATGACATACGCTTTTAGTTTTAGGAAGCTATACAACAATGAAAGAACTTGTGTGATAACATGTGGAGAGCAGGCATAGAAAGCTGGAGACACTTAGGCTGACAGAAGGATTAAATTTTAAATTATAACTGATAACCTACAACTGAAAAGCACAATCACATTCCTAACTGAATTCTCCTTACAAATATATAATAATAACTTTTGAGAAAATTAGAAGTTCCCAGGCACTTTCCAATAAATGTCTATTCCTACATTTGACTACTAGATAAAGAACATAATTTCAGTGTTAGTAAACGTGCTTGCAAATATCTTCTTCACCATTTGCCACCTAGGAACAATAGCAGGTAGCTATAAACTTGTAAATTTAAGCTTTTAACATTGGTTATCCTGACTGCTTTATAGAAAGAAATATCAGAGTGATATTTTCATAAAAGGAAGCTAGAAGCTGAGAGTATGTGCTGAATGTCCAAGGATGTGGCTTGAGAGCACGTGAGTGTCCGAAGATGCAGGAACAGTGTCACAGGGCAATGCAGCCTAGCAATTTCCATTCTGCCTACGGAGTGTGGTCTTGGTGAGTGCTACCCCTTTAGCTGTGCCTAGACTTGTTGGCATAGATTAGTAAACAGACAGGGTAGCCAAGGCTACTTGGCATGACTGTGATGGTTTGTTTGCTAACAACTAAGCAATGTGGGCCATCAGTGACCCAGTGCTCAGTTTTGCTTTTTGACAGTTTTATTTAGTAATGTAAATACAGTCAACCCTAGCAGAAAATTCTCTTAATCTGGTAGGGAAAATAGTATATCTGCAGTTATTACTTACTGCCATGAAGGCATATTGCTTCTGTAAAAAGGCCGATGTCCCAGTTATTCTCTTTCCAGACTGCAACTCCAGGGCTAGGAAATGGCAGTAACTGTGAGCAAAGTTCAGTATCTCAGCTCCTTAAACCTTTGACTCAAACATATGCAATTGCACAGTTACACCCCCCACTACTTATCAGTAGACAAATATCACCACATGTAATATCTAAACATCAAAGGTACAAAGGAAGGCTTTGCAGAGTTAGTAATACACCAGACTGCACATATGCACCCTAAACAGATTTATCTGTAGGAAAGTTTTATCATTTATATGACTAATATATGAAATTTGACTACTCACCTCAGGTTACCTTGATTGGATCACCTGCATCCCTATCAGCTTTTACTGGTTTGGAATGTATTTCTTTAATAATGTGTTCATATTATGTCAACTGGCTCATGCCTTATGACTTGCCTAGAGGAAAACAGATACACTTCGAATACTCTTTTCTGTATGGACTATCCTAGTTAGCTTCATTAACCTGAAAAATCTGTGTTCGATTTACATTTTAGAAATACATTTTGTAGCTGTGTTCATTTTCAACTTAAATTCAAAGACTCTTTGAAAACGTATCTTCGTCATTGTAAAAGTTGACATAATGCCTGAAAATTGCTGAGTCATCCCAGAGGTCTATTGTTAATTATAATTCATTAAGGCATCAAATTCTGCATAATATGAAGTATACATGCAAAATGACTCAACAATAACAACAACAAAAATATTAAAAATTTCTAAACAAATTAATAGCTTAAAGATTCTGAGTAGGCTACTCTCATATAACACGCGACTTCCTGTCAATAGGCATTTCAGAGTTATTTCATTATTTTTCACACTGGAGTACTAACTGGGGGATAATGAAATAAGCCTTGGGACTCTGTAAGGGAAAGTAATTGGAAAATGGTAATACTGCAAAGGCTTCTGTATTAGGCTTTTTTGTATAGATAAAGGTTATCTTTTCTTTTTTCAAAAAAAAAAAATTCAGGCTCTTCTTATGCTGCTAGTAGCCCTGAACTGTTTGAGGACAGAAATGCCAGAGCCAGGTTCTCAAGTTCAATCCTAGCTGAAACTTTGAAAGGGGACGCAGACTTAAATAATAAAACTCAGTTAAAGGAGTATGAACAGTTAACACAGTTAACTGGGTACCCTATTTTCTTTTTTGCAAAGTTGCTAATCATCCAATCAAAGAAAGATTATTCTAAGAAATAGATTTCACAAAAATTGAATGAGAGGAAGATTTATAAATACTGTTTTTCAATGGAAAGCACTAATAAGTAAATGAAAGAACAGAAGTGCTGGTTATGTAATCATTTAGAAAACCAGGGAATAAAAGTTACCAATATCAGTGTCATTCACCCAGGGCCAGAAAACAGAAATTCTAGAGAATAAAGGTTGTGTTTGTGTGTAGCTGAAACACAGGCTCCTAAAAGTCAGTGAGACTGAATAACCAAAACTCTGGTCACAGTCTCTTCATGAGATACATCCAAAGAGAAGGTTCAATACTAGCAGCCTCTATCAGAAATTGAAGCCTTGACTATTCAGTAAGCCACAGCAGAGACAGGCCCAAAGATCATGACGTAGCACGAAGTTACCACAAACCTATCAGTCTGCCAGTAAGCATTTTTGGTTCCATAGAGAAAAGACCAAATATTGTGCCATACAAATAACAATCTATCTTGACAGACCTCTAGATTTTCAGCCACTAAGATGTGAAAAGAAGCCTCAGCTATGAGCGGTCCAAATAGTTCCAGTACACGCTCTATAGCCAATAGTAGTACAAATTAGTGTATTTAAAATATTTGAATGTTTCTGTAAAGATAAGCACTGGGGAAGTTCCTTGACATACAATATTGGCAGCTCTTTTCATCAAGATATGTGCTATGCCTTTCTTAGTTGCATCTCCTCATTTTTCAGTTTTTATGGTACCCAGAAATACTGTTTCTTGATTTCTTGCTATGTGTTACTGCTTTTAGCACAAAGTCATTTCTTCTACATGCCAGAGTCTTATGTTCAGTAAGCATAGTAGGAAACTCTTGAATTCTAGTTAAATTCTGAACCAAGAGATGACTCTCAGAAATTTTCCCATGAATGCCTGTGAAATGACTCTGGAGTGAACTCTCTTAGATTATGGATAGATTTCAGCAGCAGCTATCACACTTCTTTTATCTGGAAGGAACAGATTTGTACTACCTGTTGTTAGTGGATCATTGCTGTGATCAGTAGGTCACAAGTTCTTTTGATACAAGACATGTAAATCATAGCAAAGCATGCCAACCACACTGACATTTACATAGGAATAGAAAGATATAACAACATTTTTATACATAAGGGACTGTTGTCATCTCAAGGTGCTGCTGTTTTCCACCAGCCTAGAAAAAGGGGTCTGAGAGTGTTTGTTCAGTTGTCATTTGTACAGATTATGTAGGCAGAGGGTAGCAGGCTACGTGTCAACAGCCTGGATGTACCAAATGTTCCAGTCTACAGTGTCACTTATAAACACTAATGTTACAATGCTTTCTTCTCTGCCTAGTCATATTTTCTTTTCATGCCATCCTTACTTGCTTCCTAAAATTTATTTCCTCCGTGTGTTCCCCATGTTGTTTGTCAGGAAAAAGCATTTCCCTCATTCTAGCTGTAATTGTCAATTAAGTAATCAACTGATGACCAGTGTGACTGTGCCTGAATAATAAGTTCCCTGTGCATTGTATGAAACAGTGACAACTAAAGCATTTGCTCAGATCTAAACCCACTCACTAATAGTATGACAAAAAGTAGCAGAGTTGTTCCTATTTATAAGTACACAATGGAATGAAAACAAAATTTTAATCATAAATCCTAATATGACAAGATAAAATGCAAGTACATTCATCATTTATTTATATATATTATGATGAATTGAACACTGATGAGTTGGAAAAACAGAACAAAGGTTTATTTGCTTTATCTAAGTGATACATTAAATAAACTAAAGCAGACAAAACAAATAGTCTGGCAAAATGCTGACAGTGGTCTAGAAGTAATTACAACTGCAAATACAGACAATCCTTGTTTGTGATGAATCACTAATGAAAATAACATTCAGTTAATGATAAAATGAACATGGGTTTTGAGATCAGTGAAAACTGATCTAACATTAACTCTTCAGCTAATGAGAGCATCTCATCACTCCCTTTAAATGCAGTGGAGGTAGCATCAAACTTCTGGCAAAAAAAAAGGACACAAAAATTACATCATTAATAAAATTCTCTGGAAGTTTAACAAAGACATTTGAATATGACCAAATTAAAGTAAATTAGGAAATTATATTCCTGGGTGTGGGGTATAGTGAGGGAACTTTCTAGTATCAGGTTCTGAATCCAGAAGATAATAAAAAAATCTTCCCCTTCATCTAGAAGACTACAGTTCCTGGAAAAATTACAAAATAAGTATAAATGAGGTACCAGAAATTCGATCCAGAGGCTGAATTTCTCAGTTTGCTTTAGAGAAGGAACTCTTTTTAGAAGAAAGCACTTTAACAGACATTAAACTGATAAGTGAGTGGGGAAGAGGGGAAAGATGACGGAATTAATAAAAAGAGATTGGAATAGGAATCAGTGAACTAATGTGTCAATTGAGAAGAGAACATTTGGTGCCTAGAGCACCAACAGTGTGCCAGCTACCAGTCATGGGAGAATCAGATTAAGCTTAAGCAGAAAAACATATCCGTATGCTCAAAAATACGGAAGTCACTTTTGAAAAGGCTTCCCCAAAAACTGTTTGTAACTGGCAGATTATGGATGACTTAGTGTAACAGAAGTGCTCATGAAGTTAAAGGCTACATCAAAACCTTTAACTAGTCAGCTTGAATTGGATATCAAAAATAAGAGGAATGTCTATGAAATTTGGAAGAAAGGACCAGTGTCTTGAGTGGACTGCAGGGAGGAGGTGAGATCTTCCAGAGGAAAAATCAAGACAAGTCAACTAGAACTCAGCCTGGTCAATTCTGTGAAAGATAATAAAGAATCTTTCTACGAATACATCAACAGTAAAAGGAGGACCAGGGAGAATATTCAGCCTTTATTGGATGCAAAGGGAACAACTATGACAAAGGATGACGACAAGGCTGAGGTACTTAATGCCTTGTTTGCCTCAGTCTTTAATAGTAAGGAAATTTTTACCCTCTGTGTACATCCCCAGGAGCTTGAGGAGCAGAACAAAGCTCCCATGTTCCAAGAGGGTGTGGTTAAAGATTTGCTTGGCCAATTAGACGCTCACAAGTCCATGGGGCTGCATGGGATCCACCTGAGAGTATTGAGGGAGCTGGTGGATGTCCTGGCCAAACCCCTTTCCATCATCTTCCTGCTGTCCTGGCTGACTGGGGAATTTCCACTGGACTGGAGGCTGCCTGATGTTGTGCCCATCTACAAGAAGGGGCAGAGGGAGGATCCAGGTACTCCAGACCTGTCATTCTGACCTCAGTGCCAGGAAAAGGTGGTCTTGAGTGCTATCATGAAGCACATGGGTGATGAGGCCCAGTCAACACGGGTTCATGAAAGTCAGGTCTTGCCAAACTAACCTGATCACCTTCTATGACAAAGTGACTTGGCTGCTGGAAAAGGAAAAGGCTGTGGATGTATCTTCTTGGACTTCAGTAAAGGCTTTGGCACACCATTCTGCTTAGGAAGCTGTCTGCCTCTGGCCTGGACAGGCGCACACTCTCCTGGGTGGAAAACTGGTTGGATGGTCGGGTCCAGAGAGTGGTGGGAAATGGTGTTAAATCCAGCTGGAGGCCACTTACAAGTGGGGTTCCCCAGGGCTCAGTGCTGGGTCCAGCCCTCTTCAATGGCTTTATCAATGACCTGGATGAAGGCATTGAGCGCACCCTTAGCAAGTTTGGAGGCAACACTAAGCTGTGTGGAAGTGTTGACCTGCTGGAGGGTAGGGAGACTCTGCAAAGGGATCTGAACAGGCTGGATTGCTGGGCTGAGACCAATGGTATGAGGTTTAACAAGGCCAAATGCCGGGTCCTGCACTTGGGACACAACAACCCTGTGCAGTGATACAGACTAAGAGAAGACTGTCTAGAAAGCTGCCAGGAGGAGAAGGACCTGGGGGTCTTGGTTGACAGCTACTGAACATGAGTCAGCAGTGTGCCCAGGTGGCCAGGAAGACCAATGGCATCTTGGCTTGCATTAGAAATTGTATGACCAGCAGGTCCAGGGTGGTTATTCTCCCTCTATACACAGCACTGGTGAGAAAGCACTTCAAATCCTATGTTCAGTTCTGGTTCCCTCATCACAAGAAGGATGTTGAGGCTCTGGAGCAAGTCCAGAGAAGAGCAACAAAGCTGGTGAAGGGGCTGAAGAATAGGCCTTAGGAGGAGTGACTGAGAGAGCTGGGAGTGTTTAGCCTGGAGAAGAGGAGGCTGAGAGGAGACCTCATTGCTCTCTACAACTACTTGAAAGGACGTTGCAGAGAGCTGACTGTTCGTGTCTTCTCCCAAGTGACAGGGGACAGGACAAGAGGGAATGACCTCAAGCTCTGCCAGGGGATGTTCAGGCTGGACATCAAAAAAAAAAAAATTCACAGAAGGGATCATTGGGCACTGGCAGAGGTTGCCCAGGGATGTGGTTGAGTCACCATCCCTGGAGCTGCTTCAAGGATGGGTAGATGAGATTCTCAGGGAAATGGTTTAGTGGTTGATAGGTATGGTTGAACACAATGATTCAATCAGTCTTTTCCAACCTGGTGATTCTATGATTTTATGATTATTTGGAGTAGTCAGCAAACTTGTTATTCTTCAGGATTTACAAATATACATATGAATTCACTGAGCTGAAAAATCCAGTAACTTGGCAGTTGCCTAAAGCATAGGGGAACTGGTTTACAGATCTTGTCAAGACTTTAGCAGTCAGGGAATTACTGGTTGCTCAGCAGTTTATTAGCTTCTGTAGATAAGTTCTCCCATATTGTCCTTCTAGAAGGAAGGTCACTAAATGGCAGTCGCAGAAATTTTCCAAAAGGCTGTAGCTGCTAAAAACTGCCAGTTTCCAGGTACTTCTTCTGGCCATCTTAGCCTCCTTTGCCCTTCTATCAAGCTGAACTGCATGCTGTGAAGAGGGAAGTTTGCAAAGTGAATTTAAATCTGATTTTTTCTGAGCTTAGCACTGCAAAATATTTCACTGATCTTGTTTGAGAGAGGTAGGCAAAATTTGTAAGAAACTCCACAGTGACCTGCCACATACCAATCACACTTTGGCAAGCAGCTCGTATACTTAAAATATCCTGTAAAATATTATCCATCAACACTTTTCATAGGGGTGCGTGGGTGTGGTAGCATATGATTGTGGCAGTGTATGAGCAGCACTATGTCTTACAAGGATTGTTAATGCATACATTGTGGTGTCCAATCCATCTCAAAGAGATTAGTGTAAAAATGTTAGAGAATACCCTTGTAAATTGTGGTTCACCATTCCACACGGATGTTTGCACCCACAGACAGTCAACTATGATAGATACAGGTATCCTGATCCAGCATGGCACAATAGCTACCATCATGTTCTTAAGACAAATGACCTTTTATCAGTGATAGCAAACTGAATCCTCATTGTTGATCCTATCACCTGTTTTTCTAATTATTTGCATGTAATTTTTGAATTTAATTTGGTGACCATGGTCAGTCTCTGCAGATGGGGTGCATGTAATGATACTATGGACAAGTCCAAGTGACAGTGTACCCTATAGAGCAGTGCCCTCTAGTTTACTTTGATGTCAAATACTGCTGACATTCAACATTAACAATTATTCACTTTGCCAAGACACAGACTCATCAGATAATCTCTCCTGTTGATACTGTTGTGTCAAAAAATAAAACACTTATTGGCACAGGATACATAACCTAGATGCACCATGTCCTTGATGAATCTTTCATTCAGCAGCTCAGTTATCTTCTGAATTTTGGAGCAATTAATACTTAAGAATTTTACTAAAAGCATATCAGATTCACCAGGGTATACAGAGATGCACATTTAATAACCTGATATCTGAAAAATGACCAGAACACAAAGGGACACATCTAGCAGCTCTTATTACATGGATAACTTTATATTATATTTATGCAGTTGCTTAGAAGTTATAAAACCATTTTAGCATGCTAGGAAAAAAATGTTCCTATCTGAATCACTCGGGGAAAAAAAAACCAGACCATGAAGCATTTCAAGTATCTTCTGACAAATAGTATTGACAGAATATTTTGTGCAAATCTATAATACATTTGAGATGTGAAAGGGATGAACACAACTGTATAAGCATTCTCCCAAAGTTTCTGTATTTCAAGACACAGTTATACCCCAGTGTTACAGGAATTTGTCTTTCTGACTAATTTCCTGTTCAAGTCAGGGTTCTGAGGGCATCAGCAGGCCCTACAGCCCAGCTTCCCCCTTCCCATTTCACCCAGCCCAGAGCCATCAGTCCATGCTCCTGCCTGTCCATGGACATCAGTGACTGTGAACCTCACCCACAGACCAACATCCCAGCCCAGCCTCAGCTCCCAGAGAAGTTCTCAATGATCAGGCTTGAAGCTGCCCAGGTCCTTCAGTGGCTGCCAACGTGGGCCCTTCTCAGTCCCATGTTGCTGCCAACCTGCATGGTGCTGTGACACTTCAAAGATAAAAACATCATTAGACTTTTGGACAAAAGATCTCTATGGATGATTTTTAAATTCAGTAGTACACAATGAAGACTCAAAGAAACTACAGCTGAATTATGTTTACACAGTAGTGAAAAAAATGTTAGCACTTATTAGCTCCAGTTTATAAATGCCTGACTAAAGAGGTAATTGAAATACAGACAAAAATAATGAAAGTCAAAATAAATCTGATATTACACTGAACAAAATTGCACAGGATAGCCTTTTTCCTCCCTCCCCATAATAGCACCTCTAATGCGTGGAATTTACCTTACTTTTTTTGGCTCAGGGCACATTTTTTTGACAGTAAATTAATTTTAAGCATTTTAGGCTTGTTGTGTATTATCTTTCTGTTCGCCATTCTTCATACAGAAAACAGTGCTATAAAGATTATTGTCAAGTGGCACTAAAAAGGTGAAAATCATTATTCAAAGCAGTGTACCACTCACACGTGCATGACAAGCCAGCAGATTTGACTAGCTCAGACATGATACTAGTAGGTAATAACTTATAGGTAACTAGAAGCATATATATTATCTGAAGAGAGGGTAAGCATCTATATGGACAGCCGATGGATACAGTATTTCTGTGGTAGTAAGTGAATAAGGCTGTGGAGTCCTGCTTAATCACAACAGGATATCTTTGATCTGACTTACACAAGCTGTGGAAATGGTAATACTCAACAAAGACAGAGACAAGAAAAGATCTTACTGTAGCATTTACTAGAAGCTGAAATAGTGACATTAACGGCCATGCATTAATGGCATGGTCTCACAACTGAGACCTTCGAATCCTGAAGAGCAAGGGATTTTTAAACATGTAGCTACCTGCTCCATTTAACTGGATCAGAGATTTCATCCTTGATTTGAACTTTCATAAGTCCTGGCTAAAGACTGACTGCTGCTGGCAATTTGCTGTAGTCCACTTTCTGTTTGTTCCACAACTTTTTCCACTAACTCTTCACTTCGATTGAAATATTCTGATCAACTTTCTCTCAAAAGAATTCCAACATATAAACCTCTTGAAACTCATGTGCATTGAACAAAAACCTCATTTTTTCCCCCCAGAAAATGCGTACCTTCTCTGACTGCTCCTTTCACATGGTGGTATGTATTGGCCCGGCCTGATGTCTAGAAAGATACCTCCTCCTGCTGCCTTTGAAAAAAGGTTTTGACCTGGTATTTGGTTTCTGCCTTTTGCTAGTTGTTCTTCCTGCTTTCTTGCCTGTTTCACTATGTTTTACATTTAACCAGCAAATACTCCCAACGCTGCTTGAGCTTTCTGAAAAATATCTTTTTTCCTTTTAAAACACTTTTCTCTTTATGTCAATACTTAGTCACATCAGCACAGTTTTGCTTTTTCTTAAGGGTTTGTATTTATTTATTGGGTAAGTGGTATGTGTTTGCTCTATATCTCTGCTATGATGTTTTTAAATATCAGCCAGAAACATCCAAAATTACACAGCTAGCCATCCAAGAGATACAAAACTGACTCTGCATCCTTCAATCAGCTCAGTGCAGACAGAAGGATTTAATTTTAAAATAACTTTCTCTAAGCTATGCTCTCAAAACTTTTGTACCTTGAAAATAATCCTCTCTTTCATTGCCCAGGTCTCAGATTGCTATGTAAGTTTGCACATCTGCAGCTTAATAATCATTTACGTGCCTAAAGATTGTGCAGAAACACAATGGAAGGGATGTGTTCTCCCGTCTTAAACAAGAGAGGGAAAGAGGTCAAATGTAAGGAAAAGTCTCTACTCATCCTTAATCTCTTAACTATATGAAAAGGAAAGGCAAGAAATTACATTATTCTACTGCACATATCTGGAGAAGTATGTAAGATGACAAGACTGCATATGATTGTACTACAAAAATCAGACTTTCTTAATTAGGAAACGAACTATTAAGGAACATGCTACAGCCATTACATTTAAATGAGGTTAGCTCTTTAGTCTCAAAAGGTAGTTCTTTACTTACACATGCAACTGGTTTTCTCTCTAAAATAAAACTCTTATATGGGTGCTGATTTCCAAGTACATCTTCAATAATTCTGACTCTTTTTTATTGCTTCCTTAATAATGGTAGTATAATTATATAAATATTTTTGTGAATAGATTGTACAAAATAGTAGTAGATAATAAAAATCCACTGTTTCCCTGCAAGATAATATAATAAAGTCTTGGATAAGATTTTTGATTGCAAGTTGTCAACACTTCACAAGTCACAACAGAAAAAAATCCCAGAGCCAACACTGGTTTTACACAGTTAACCAAGAGTTAAGAGTCCTAGAATCATACAATTATTAAGGCTGGGAAAGGTAATTACAATCATTGAGTCCATCTGTTAATGTAACAAAAACTGAAGAGAAAAGAGGAGAGGAGTTTTTTAGCCAAAAGTTGTGCAATGTTACTTGTATTTCTTTACAGAAGAAACCTCTCTTAGATCCTTGATTAGCTATGCTCAGGTTTTATATGGTCTTTATTTAAAAGCTACACAGAGAACAACTTTAAGTGTGATAAATATCTTCCATGTCAAAATCATCACATACAACCTGATCCTTAAGGTCTTTACTCAAATACATTTCATGTCAAGTTTACAAATGAGAATAGAACCAGTTGTTCTATGTCACCTAAAGCTGCGTTTGTTATTTCCTATAACACACAAGGTTCACAGTTGCCCATAAGGACACTTAAATTCTTCTAGAAGAACCATGTCCCCTACAACATCTACAAAGAATGACCAAAGAGATATTTAGACTTCATAATATCAATGCAAAAATCAAGTGATTTAAAAAAACAAAGAAACCTATCACATAACACAGACTTTCCTCAAAAAAACCCAAAAAACCCACTGTTAAAAATCACAGAATATCCACCTTTCAAAATATGTTGTCTGGGCTGAGGATGTCCTCTACTCGACCTCTATCCCAAGCTGGCTTTGTTTTTTCACATAAACTACTGCTCAGGTCATTATGTGTTTTGATGTTGCTAACATTCATTATTGAAACTAAGTGTTTTCTATTGAAAACCACGCTTCCTGTCCCTACAGGCTTTCTCCTTAGTAAGGACAAGAGGCTTAACTAGGTTTTCTTGTAAGCTAATTCCAGTAATAAATGCACAAACTGGGAACAAGGAAGAAATTATGAGACACTGATGATTTCCTGTTTTCAGAGTCTTACAGCGTGTTCTCTTTAGTCCTCAAATGCTGTGCCTCCATGAAAAGCCAATATGTTTTGAGCTTCAGAAACATAAAGGCTTAACAAAGAGATAATACCTATTTTGGTTTTAGTTCTGTAGGCAGTAACAGAACCATAACGTTTTTTCAGGTTAAGGGTATAATCACAGAATCACACAAAATCACTAGGTTGGAAAAGACCCCCAGAATCCATTCCTATCAACAATTAAACCATGCCCCTCAGCACCTCATCCACTCATCTTCTACACATCTTCAGGGTTGGTAACAAAACCACCTCCCTGGGGACCCTGTGCCAGTGTCCAGTGACCCTTATAAGCTACAGTAGCAACATGGCCCTCATATGTGAAAGTGAGACTGTCACAGACCAGTCTTTGTTCTAGGTCTCAAACTGGACAATTACATGAGATGTTCAAATGTTGCTTGTGATAAAGGTGTGAAGGAAACAAAGAGCAGCTAATTGCCTACTACATGGATGAAGAAAGAAAGCAAAGTTTTGCAGAAAAACAAATACCTAAGAAGAAAAGTATCTTCTCCTAAAGAAACCAGGTGTCAGCCTATGTAGCTAAAACACATTAGAACATAACCTGTCTTCTCCCATGTGTATCCCATATAAATGGAAGTGAAGCAAGTGAATTACTATGAATGCCAAACACGAGAATATTTCCCATCTCACAACTTTATGAGACACAGAAAAAGTATAAAGCATCAGACAAAGCAAGTCAGGACCACCTATTACGTTCTGCAATAAAGTTTAAGACCATAGAAGATGCCGCTGCTTCTGTATGCACTGTTTAGGTTATAAATTACTCAAATGACCTCCATAGATTTCTTCTAATCTTAACCATTCTGCAATTCTGTAATAAAAAGGAAAACTTTCCTGCATCTTTCTTTCTGTGATTCCTTATCATAACATCTTTCTCAGCATTATCAGGCAGCAAACAAAGTGCTGAAGTTTTCAGAGAAAAAATGGACTCAATTTTGTAATGCCAGAACTACTTAAATACGGAGGAGAGGGAAGTTACATCAACTAAAAGGTTTTGGGGTTCATTACCTTGGCAATAAATGTAATGTTTTTAAATGAAAGCTAAATTATATGTTAGGGTAAACATTTCCTCTTTTCCAAAGGAAGTATAAGGAAGATATTGCATATCTCATTTGGCAAGTTAAAATCACAGGGATAATCCAAGGTATCCTTAAAAGAATTCCAAAGGACTGAGAACAAAACCTTGAAGTGCTAAAACTGTGTAAGATATAATATACATATGATGTGAGTTTAAGGGATGAGCAGAGGCTGTAGACTTGAACCCAAAACAGAAGGACCTGGAGAACAAGTCTTACAAAGAGCAACTGAGAGAACTGGGGTTGTTTAGCTTGGAGAAGAGGAGGCTGAGAGGAGACCTCATTGCTCTCTACNCTGTGAACTATTATACTTGAAATACTGTGAGATATTTTCTTCTTCACTGCTTTAACACTGACTTAATATTAAAGAAGTGAAATAGTTATTTTTTACTATGTCAGCTAGCATTAGGTCAAAGGCAGTAACTAAAAATGGAGAGACACCATCAATTCAAATAGGCTGGCAGCTGGCTTGTCGAGGTCCCTCTTTGTTTTTAGGTCTACAGTTTTTCCAGGATAGATGATAGAAAAGATACAAATGAAAGGAGATGTAATAAGATGCCAGAGATGTAACCCTGACATAGCATTATCTTTGACATCAAAAGTGTTTATACTGCTGCCATAGCTGAGCACTGAATGCCTTTTGCTTTTTATTCCTGCAACAAACTACTTTATTTTTGACTTAGGTACTTGATTCTACTGTTCTGGGAAAAAAACTAAAGAAAGAGATATTCCTGGCTGCGGGAATATGGGTTTTCTTCAAAATTGATTCCACCAAACTGAATGGAAAATTTGGAAACCAAGAGGAATTACTGTGACATATACCTTTGATTTTTTAATATTATTATCACTAATACCACAAAAGTATGTCATTCTCCAACATGACTGAAGGTCAAAGTGTAGAGATTTACCTCAACTTATTTAAATATTTGCATACACTTTTCCCATGCTACTTTAGGGTTACAGTCTAAAACAAGGATAGATCTTCTAGCTGTTTAGCTGAGCGTGAAGGCTGTTTGTGGTCACCTTACAATCTGACTACTGCTATAAACTCTTCTCTGACCATGACAGACAATTCTTGACCTGCTAATATCTATCTACAATGCTCCTAGCAAAGTAAAAAAATCAAGAGGATAGGAAAATGGATTTTGAACATGCAAAAATCACTATGAACTTCTCAGACAGATTTGCCACAAACAAGACAAGCCTTTTATCTTCTATCTGCAGTCTTCACCTTTCAGTACTCATATGAATATTATTGTACTTTATTGATTATGGGAAGACTCACTTCTCTCCAAACACCTTGCGGAGACAACCAACATTGCTTCCTACTTATTTCCAAGCAATACTTACGCTTTTTCAGACACCACATTTTGAAGAAATTACTTGCATATATCTATGCTATTAACTCTGTTCTAAACCATCACCAGCTCAGTGCAAAATGTTGCCAATATTGATCTTTTTTTTTCACAGGAAATGGCATAATTTGTTCCCTTAAAAAAAGATGAAGTTATAATGGAAACAGTCAGCTCTCAGCAGCACTGGGGAAATGTTACCTCTGCCACGTGGTCCTCATCTGACTAGATGTTTCCTTCTAAGACATCAAAAAAACCCCCTTTCAATCAGATCTCCCATATAAATAAACAAGTGGTACAGGCCACTCTAACTCACAAAGCAGACTCTGTGGAAGTTCCTCTAATCTGCTTCAGGTAGTCTTACCTCAGTACATGTTAAACTGAGGACTGTCCATAATGCTGCCCATTCCCTTTCTTCTTGCAGAAAGATTTTCCTGGGCTCCTTCAGTCAGCAGGAAGGAAGGTGCTCAAAAGCTTTACTCAAGCCTTGTTCCTTGAAGAAGCATTAAAGATTTCTAGGACCCCAGCACTGACACAGTCTTTTACCCTAAAAGCCAGTGGTGCCCTAGGTATTTACCACCAAGAACTAAAGTCTTTAAACACCCCTATTGTCCGGATTAGACACGCAGGTCCTCCTCACCAAAAGCCATGTTATTTCTTTTCCTTGAATAAAACCACTCCATATATTCTGTTTCTCTGGTTAGATTATCATAGAATCATAGAATCACCAGGTAGGAAAAGACCCATCGGATCATTGAGTCCAACCATTCCTATCAAACACTAAACCATGTCCCTCAGGACCTCGTCTTCTCGTGCCTTAAATACCTCCAGGGAAGGCGAATCAACCACCACCCTGGGCAGCCTGTTCCAATGCCCAATGACCCTTTCTGTGAAAAACTTCCTCCTGATGTCTAGCCTAAATCTCNAATAGTTAATAGATTAAATAGTTGCTCATATAGAGCTAGATGTAAGTTAAAGCCAAACATATAAACTGGGGAACATTTTGTCCTTTCTGACAATGCAATATTGCCACAGCACTTAAAACAGGAGAAACAATGCAAATGAGTACATTATTTTCCCAATTAGGGTAATTTTGTTATACAAGTTGATTTTGCTGGCACCATACCAGATTTTCAATATCATATGAATGCTTTCTTTTTTCTCCTTAAAGTAATACGGTTTTGATTAGAGGATGTTAGTGAAGGCAAAAATTCTGTATTTATTCTCTAATAAAACAAAAGCCAGAATAGCAATGAGTTACTATCTCAGTTTTACGTAGTCTCCATGATGTACTTCAAATTGTAGCTCTGTATTCCAGAAAAATCAGATCATACAGTACTGTTGGCAATTCAGCCATTTAAAATCCTGAATTCTTTAAAAACTGGAAAAAACCTTGTGCTAGCTCCTACTTATTACTGTGTTCATTTTTTCCAGCATTTCAGTATGAAACAGACTCCCTGGTGAGTCCTCCAGAGAAGGATCCCGCTGTAAACTTCCCTAATACTTCTAATATATTCAATACAGAAAGGACAGTTATGCACACAACTAAACACATGTACAACAGTTCATATGGCAACTTACTATTTGATAAAGACAAAAACAGCTTGAAAAGTAGGTAGGATATATGTTGTGTTCCATATGTCAAGAAAAAGTAATTAAATTCATCCACATACAAAGCTGATACACAGTATTCTAGTTAAGTTACTACTGAACTTGAGCAAATCATTTTATCCTCTCATTGAAACTTCTCACAGATTTGTTTTTCTTCAGGTGCAACACTATTTAATGAATCAGCAATCAGCTAAAAACATTGGAAGAAGCTTAACAGATTTTTATGATTAAGGAGCACTTGGAAATTACTAGGGTTAATACTTTAATTTTGTTATTCTTTGAAAGTTATTCTGATGATAAATTATTTGATACAGTAAGTGAACAACCACTTCAACTGAACTCTAACTTCACCTAGGGCCTTTCGTTAATAAATAAATTCAGTACAAATAAAACTAAGTTACATTCTCCCAGATGTTCACTATATTTCTTTTATTTACAGTCATAGTTGTGCTATTATAATTCTTAATTTAATATAAAGAAACAGCTTGGCATATCTAACTGCATGTAACTGCAATTAGATTACAAGATTAGCTTTTAAAATAAGATGACCTATAATTATTAAGTATGTAGAATAACAGTTAGGACATGCAGCTTCCTAACACTTAAATATTTTTTTTTAAATTTAACTTCCTGAAAGTTTTTCTGATGATTCCCAACAATTGAAAAAATGTACGGAAAACAACCATGCCCTTTCCTGAATTACCAAGTGAAGAGATTCCATAACAGTGACTGGGACTATCCGGACACAGAATCAAGATTTACTGAAGTCACCTGAAAGCAAAATATGACATTTTGGCTCTATGAAATGCAACAGCAAAATCCTGTAACATAAGAAAGATCAAGATTTCAAACATGCTGAAGAGATGACTAGTAGCATTCATTGAAATTCAAAAACAGCAAAAGAAGCCTGCTATGAATATTTATGAAACAAATAAGCACCTGACAGTTTCTAAATGAAGTGCTAATTTAGCCACAAAACAAATTTCAGTATTTAAGTTGGTTTGTTGCAGAGCTGCAAAGTGCTTGAACTACTGAACTCTAGTCAGAAGACTTCCTGTTTTGAAGAGAAAGCAAGAGATTGTGAAGTGCTGTTAACCTCTGTTAAAGCAGATTACAAAAGTAAGAATGCTCACTCAGTGGATACAACTGTGGACGGGAAAGGGACTAGCACAGAGTCTGTTCTGCACATGTGAAGGAAGGACTATTTTTCACCATGTATACCACTTTACCTCAACAGTAAATGCATTTCATGTACTGCGTTAGAACTTAATCTTTATCACAAGACTTTTCTGCCATGAGTATTTTTGACATGAGTACTTAGTTTAGCAAACAGACCCTGGAAATGAAAGCGCCTTTCATTTGCAAGATTTTCATTGGATCAAAAGTTAGGTACAATGGCAGATCTGTGAGCAAAAGCAAATATTTTAAAATATTGAAAGTAATAAGCACCCCGAATTATAGCAATCTTTAACATTCTTTCAATCATTTTACTTACATCAATGTAATGCTGTCCTAATATTTTCCATGATTTTTAATTTCATAAGTGCTAGAAAAGACCAGTTTCATAGAGAGAACATATTTTGTATGAATTTGCTAAAATGAGCCTGAAATTTTCTAAAGGTGCTAGTTAATTAGCTTGTGCTCTTACTGATAATGAGAGGTGAAATGTAGACTGAATAATATTTGGATTTCAGTGCTGAAGGAGGGGATACAAAGAGGCTATAATACAGGCTTAACATCCATCTAATACCAGAATATAAAATAAGTATTTTCAGGGAACAGATTCCTTAGATTAGAGTGAGAGAGAACAAAAAATCTAAATCCAAGATTCCTGCCTGCTGGACAATGTTGCAAGTCCTTTAGCATTAATAAAATATTTTTCACTGCTCAGGTTCTGAAATAATCAATCTTTTGGAGATGGGGATACAGATGAAAAGTCTGTCCATGAAGGTGTTATTACTTTGATCCGTTCACAACATCATGAGCCTTTTTCTTCTCCCTAGAAGATAATATTGAACTTTTAAAGTAGAATTTTCATAATAATGACAGTAAGATATGTAGGTTTCTGAGGCAACCCAACAATTACATCTTCAACATCCACTTAAAGTATCAGTAAACATAGGCATTGTAGTGTTAAAAAAGATTTTGTCTTATTATGCAAGTACCTAAAATAATAAACAGTCCCATTGACGTATATAGATATCTGTCCAAGCAGGAATGTTAGCACAAAGGCAACGTGCCTTAAAGAGTATATTAGTATATGCATACAATTTATCTAAACCAATGGTTTATATCACCTCCTACTTCATTTCAGAAAATGAAACCCACATTTCTATGTGTAGGAGAATAATTGTATCTGCAGTGACACAAATATCAAAAGAAATGTGGTGCTGAGCTTCTGTGAAGGAAATATTATCATTGATTCATCAGCTATGATAACAATGATTATGCTAGACTGCGCCCTATGGCATTATTGCATTCTTTGGTTGAAGAAGGACTTTCTTATGAACATACAAGCAGCTACAGGGATACTTTTAAGGTGGTGTAATCTCACAAGACATCCTTACAGGCTCATATAGCAAAGATCTTAGCTCAGTATTTGATCCCCACCACATATTTCAGAAACAGTGCTTTGCTAAATCTGGCTGATATGAAGTAAGCAGTGAACTAATTTTTTCTGTTTGCTGACACACCTGACAAGGCCTCATCCACCCTGGGAAACTAGCAATATCCATATAGCCTACTCCAGAACACGAATATATTTATGTTCATCAGAAAGTGGCACACTTGGAGCCAATCTGCTCACAGGCTGGCTTCCAGCTGGTTTCTGTTGCCTAATCTCACATGCTTGCATTATATGTAAGGTAGAGCTTCATGTGATTCCTCTGTTTCTTTTGATACCGTCAAAAAACATGGTCTCACAGGTGCTGCAGCAGAGAAGGAGTGGAAGTAGCACTGCTTTTCCCCCTTAAGTCCTCTGTCCTGTAGGCTTTCATGGTTGGTTTAAGCCAAGTGATGTGACAGAAACACTTTACTAAGATGCGGGATGGATATCCTGACACATACCTCCAATGGGGGAAGAAGGAAGGAGAAGGAAACATTGAGTCTGGATGATATTAGAAGATGCTGGGATGTATTTCTCAGCTCTATAGTGACACTTTTTACTGGCCTTTTCCTCTTACTTCACATCAGGTGAATGCAAAGCAGCCTTGAGAACTACCTTTCAGCAAAATTATGCGTTAAGTATTGCAGTTAGTAATGAATCCATGATGCGCTCATTTTAAATCACCTCCACAGAGGGATCTGTGCTCTTCTGCATTACTATAACAAATTACAAGGGCTCTACAAATTCAGTCTCTGACTGTTCCTTAATCCTCTGAGCAGGATTGTCCTGAGCCCTCTCCAGTTTGTCATCACTTCTGGGACAGTGTCCCAGTACCAGACATGGTGCTGTAGATGTGGCCTCCCAGATGCGGCACAGGAGGGGCACATGGCTTTCCTCAGCCTGTGGGCTCCTGTCTTGCACTGCAGCCCAGTATACACAAGTAGCCTTCTTTGCTTCAAGATCACGCTGCTGACCACAAAGAACCTACAGTCTTTTTTTCAAAATTATACCAACTTCTTTTAGTTTTGTGTGCTTCACAGGCTCTACTGTCATAGAGAAAAGAGTGATACCACCATAGAGGAGTCTTCCATAAACCTCATTGATAAGGAGATCAAATGGTGCAGCTGAGTCTTGATTTTCTTATTACTTTTTGGTACAAAGAGCTGAGATCCATCTCCCTTCCTTTCCATTCCCCTTTTCATTTCCCCCNTCCTTATGTACTACCTAAAGGCAAGGAAGTGGGTCCAAAGAAAAAATAGACGAAACTCCAGACTTCTCTGCTCCCTAGCTGCATTGCTTTGATACTCAATAAAGCCAGGTAATACTTAGTTTTTCTGAAGGTGCCTGTGCTCTGCGCAATGATGGAGCTGCCTCACCCAGGGAATGACATTTTGGCTGTCACCACTGCTGAGAGCAGCCTTGTTGGCTCTTGCACCTGCTCACAGGCTTCCTGTGAGAATCATAGAATCACCAGGTTGGAAGAGACATACCAGATCATCGAGTCCAACCATTCCTATCAATTCCTAAACCATGCCCCTCAGCACCTCATCCACACATGCCTTAAACACCTCCAGGGAAGGCAAGTCAACCACCTCACTGGGCAGCTGGCTGGGCCGTTTTCTGCCAAAACACAGCACATTTCATCTTTTAAAGTGCAGCCTCTCCCCTCAGTGCCAGGGTCTGCAGCTCAAGAGGAGACTGCAGTGTGACACCAAAACCAGCCCCTGGCTTGCTGGGGTAAACCAGACATGGCCAGTGGGGCTGTGGGGTCTCTGAGAGGTGGCCAGTGCCCAAGGTGCTCACAGGAGCACCCAGGGGGCACCTGTCTTCTGTAGGCTGAATTAAAAAGGCCTATTGTACCCGAGCATAAACTTTGTTGGTTTTTTTAAATTGTTTTGGGAAGGGATTTGTTTAACTTTTGGTTCAGGTGGTAGAGACTGTTTCAACAGGATGTTGTCTCCTTTGAACCAGTAAACAGGAACCCCTGAGCTGCCCACCCATGCCTCTGTCTTCACAACAGCTCCTGCTCCAACTCCTGCTCCAGGCTGTTTCTCATGGGGAAAAAGGGTTGAGGACCTTTTTCAGTGCAATGCACTTTCTTCTGCCATTTGCATTTACAGCATATTCCTTTTTGTCCAAGTTAGTGACACAGATGAGGACATGAAATCAGCTCCTTTAGTTTAATTAGTGTGGTTAGATAGAAAGGTAATTTAGGATGCTGCTGCTCAGGGAAAAGACGCTGGTAGCAGAGAATTGGACTCATAATGTACTATTCATATACAACTACTCTCCCAATCTCTGAACAGACAAAGATGGCTTTTCAGTAATTTGAACACCAGCTGGCTTCATCTGCTTGAATAGTATGAACACTTGTGATGCAATCCTTATTGTGTCTGTTTGTATCTCCTTTGCAGCTAAGAAAAGTTTCAATTTGAGTTGATATCTACTCTCCCTGCAGGGAGGGAGTCCAATTTTTCATTTGTATTTTCACCTGACATACTGCCTCCGACTGTTCAATGAGTTACCCAAATTTCAACTGAAAACTTAAAATGACCACTGAAATCTTTAGGGTGGGTTGAATTCACTGTTCACATACAGACTTTCTGAGCTACCATGAGCAAACTTAGAACATGCTGGGGTGTCAGAGCTGGGACATTCTAAGTGGTGCAAAGCAGATTAAGTGATGTCAAGTGTTACCTTAATGTCCAAGTTGGCTAAAATCTTTTGTGTGTGAGTTCTATGGCAGTTTCAAAATACTTCAGCTACATTCTCTGTCACAAGGCATCTGATCATATCTTGTTCAAATGCAAAATACTTAAAAATTAAAGACATTGACAGAGAAATGCAACTAGACAAATTGGGTTTTATTCCTGACTAAATTTTAGGCATTATTTATTTGTCAAGTGTTTTGTCAGTCTCAATGACAGCTGAATTCAGGGAATAGTACTTACCAAACCAAAAAAAAAAAACACCTAACTTGAACTTTCATTTATGTTTAGGGTGTAATTAGGGAAATGGTGAGAAAAGAGGCACTTGTGTCAATAGTACTGGTGTCTTACACAGTATAGCCATTACATTAAGAAGTTCACCAACTCTTTAGAAGAAACGGAAATTCTAGTTCCTTCTCTGGACTGACTGAATGCTGGGCTTGAGCTGAGATTTCCACCCCCTCAGAGAAGAACTTAAAGCTCTCATTGAAAACGTTTGGCTCAACCTCTTAATTGAGTCCTATAAATTCTTGCCATATATTGATAGAATCATTGGGTTGGAAGAGACCACTCAGATAATCGAGTCAAAGCATTCCCACCAATCCCTAAACCATTCCCCTCAGTACCTCACCCACCTGCACCTTAAGCACCTCCAGGGAAGGTGAACCAACCACATCCCCGGGCAGCCTTTTTACAGTGCCTAATATCCCTTTCAGTGAAGAATTTTTTCCTTATGTCAAGCCTGAACCTTCCCTGGCAGAGCTTGAGGCCATTCCCTCTTGTCCTGTCCCCGGTCACTTGGGAGAACATGCCAGCCCTCTCCTCTCCACAGCCTCCTTTCAGGTAGTTGTAGAGAGCAATGAGGTCTCCCCTCAGCCTCCTCTTCTCCAGGCTAAACAACCCCACCTCTCTCAGCTGCTCCTCATAAGGCCTG
>WAAB01017923.1:99704-143861 GCA_013389865.1 Piaya cayana
AACTCCATTTCCCACCACTCTCTGGGCCCGGTCATTCAACCAGTTTTCCATCCAGGAGAGTGTGCACTTGTCCAGGCCAGAGGCTGACAGTTTCTGTAGCAGAATGCTGTGAGAAACTCTGTCAAAGGCTTTACTGAAGTCCAAGAAGATACATCCACAGCCTTTCCCTCAGCCAAGAGTCTAGTCACTTGGTCGTAGTCGGCGATCAGATTAGTTTGGCAAGACCTGCCTCTCGTAAACCCAAGTTGCCTGGGCCTGATCAACCAGTTCTCTTGCAAGTGCTTTGTGATAGCTCTCAAGGTCAACTGCTCCATGACTTTCCCTGGTACTGAGGTCAGACTGACAGGCCTGGAGTTTCCTGGGTCTGCCTTGTGCCCCTTCTTATAGATGGGCATGACATCAGCCAGCCTCCAGTCCAGTGGTACCTCCCCAGTAATCCGGGACCTCTGGAAGATGATGGAAAGGCATTTGGCCAGCACATCCGCTAGCTCCCTCAAAACTCTGCCTAGTGATGTACATGTGAACTGAGGACTGTAGAAAACATGTGGGGTATCGCCATGCAGGGCCGCTTTAGAACTGCCTCAGCTGCTCCTGAGTGAGCTCAGATTCCTAGATGACACAGCATGAAGAAAATACCAATTATTTCAACCAGGTACAGTGATGCTCACCTGTTTTGGCTCTCTGTTTCTTTCAACTTGGGCAACATGATCCTCTTGCATCATACACTGATATTCACATTTCATGGCCTGACAATTTAAAACATATCTTTGCCTAAGGTTTAAAAAAATAAATGGAGACCAAAATACAAATTCTGAGATCAGACTTCATCCATATGATTTGTACTACTCTTCAACAGAGATAGCCACTAGATGTCATTTTTTTACAAGATTTCTTTGCAGGGAATGTTTAATTTTTTAAAAGAAATCTGAAGATTCATTGTACCTAGAAGGCATTGCAGACTCATGAACTTTCCTGGCTTAAAGATACACCCATATTTTCCAATGAATCCCTTTTTTTTTCATCGGGCTGGCAACAAAGATTTCCGGAAGCAGATCAAGGTTTTTATTAATTGCATTCGTATTGTTCAGGTTATTGAATTTGTTTTGTGTATTTGTGCTTCAGGAAACCCATGTGAACAGACTTTGAGCCATTGTCTGCTATCCAGTAGCCTATTTACAATGTTGGTATTAAATTACAGATGGTTGATGTTGCAGTGTTCCTATATAACAGGCTGAACTTACAGCAGGTGTGGTTTAGTTAAGGCTCGGAAGAGAAACAGTGGCTATTTTCCTTGATTTCAGTTTCATTCATCATAGCTCCTTAATTATTGAGTACAAGGGCATGTTAGTGATAGTTAGAATGGATAAAGCTACATGTGAAATGCACATGAAATCAGTAATAGCCATTCTTAAAGCATTAATTTCTAATATTTGGGTAATTATTTCTTTATGGATGCAAAGACTTAAAGCAAGGAGGGTGCTCTTGAAAGTGCAGAATGTCACCAGGCTTCTTGAGGAGTTTTTTCCTTCTCATTAATAATGCTGCAGAGCACCATCCACAACTAAAATCTAAGAACAACATAACAGAATAACAACATCCAAACCAAACAAAGAAGTATCCTGTTGGAGGTAGGATATTCCCTCTGTTCTTCCTCCTCCGTGAGAAAAGTTGACTAGCTTATATTCCCCCTTCTCTCTTCCAGTCCATCTTATTCATATCCATCTCAAATAGCCTAAGCAGTATTATTACAGTTGGAATTAAGATACTCCCTAACTGTCTGAATGAGAGAAAAAAAGGGAAAAAGCCTCTTTCTTTTTATTTGTTTTGAAATACATAGTTAAGTTTAACTCAAAACTAATTCTAGGCTTTAATAATGCTCATTGATCTGGGTGCAACTTTTGCTTAAACCTCCAACAATCAATATGAAATAGCAAGCATCCATAAAGCAGTTAATTTTAATGGTGAGTTCTGCCACTAGCCATGTAAGAGCAGCTGTACTTGGGTGAGAAAATGAAAAATAGTCCCAGTGTTACTTCTCTCTGCTGTTTGTACATTTAGTTGTAAGCATATCAATTTCACACTATTTAGGTTTCTGTTTTAGTTTTAGGTAAATGAAAGAAAACAGTTGGTATGAGCAGGATAGAGCTATATCTTACCATACTGTTGATGATCCTACTTAAGTACTGGGGCTAAATTTTTACAAAATACTTTGACATACTAAGTCTCCCCCTCTCCAGTGTTTATCCTTTAGGCTTATTAGTATTCCCTTTGCAACATGGCTTGGTGTCACTGCAGCAGCAGCTGTTTGGTTTGGCACTTTCTGCTCTTTTCTCAGTGACAAGCATATCCACTGACATTTCTGCAGCAGACAGAGAACTAATTAGGCAGCAGTGATTTTTCTCCCTCATTGTCATAAAGAGAGAAATATCATGGCATTTGTGCAAATTCCTGTTAGAAAGACAGAACTTTAAACTTATTTAAGATGCCTGGCTGTTGACCCTTGCTTTGAGATCTTCTGTCAGCTACTACAGATTGCCTCAAAATTTCCATTCTCTATTTTCTATATATTGTTTTGAAAATACATATTCTTTCTATCACAATGCCTGCAGTCAATGGAGAATTTCTTACCATATAGCAAAAATTCATCTTCCAAGATTTTCTGCATGCTTTTCCTGTTTGGTTAGTTTGGGGAAAACTGAACACACCTAAACCCACTTGTTCTGTCTTATTCTGCATTTAACAAAATAAATGGGAAAAGAAAATTAAAAAAAAAATAATGTGTGCTTGCTTATAAGAAGGAATTTGTAACATTCTTTAATGATTACTTTTCATAAGGAGTATCAGAACTATTAATAACAGTACAAAGTGTTGTTCTTGCATTCAAGAAAGAGCTAAAATGTCATATTTTCATACAAAAATAGTTCATTTGGCACAATTTTTAAAAGGAGATTATAGATTTTTCTGGAAACGAGAATTTGTTTCCTGACCTTTTACTTGTGGAGCAAGCAGGCAATGAGATACTGTTTGTCTGATGTTTTTATGAGAGTTGATACTGAGCTAAGAAGAATCTGCTAAGACATGCATTGAAATGTGTCTGACTCTGTTTGTTTTTTATATTCTAATAACTCAGTGGATCTGAGAGCATCTCCACAGGAAAACATATCTAGACCATCTAGATTCTCACCCAGCCTCCAGCTCATGTTTTCAGCTTCAGTTTTTATTATTTCCTATTAGCCAGCAGACTGTCACATGGCAACAGACAGGAGCAGTCTAAGAGTGCCTGTAAGGAAGTATGGGGCACAGGTAATTTTTTCATCAATCCTCCCAGTCAAAGGTATGGGGTTTAAAAGGGCCAGTCAAGACTGGCTAATCAACAAATGGTTACAGAATTGATGCCACAGTTAGAGGTTTGGCTATTTAGACCCTGAGACTCACTTTTAGAAACCTGGTCTACTGGGGGTGGATGAGATCCATCTGTCAGAGAAGAGGAATAACATCGTAGGCCATAGGCTTCTGAAGCTGGTGAAGAGGGCTTTAAACTGAAATCACTAGGGGAGAGGAATTCCAATCTCCTATCAGACTCCTACTAGTTTGATACCAGCATCAGCAACAGATACCCAGAGTCTGGAGAAGGATCATGGGTCAGCTGAAGAGAATCTGAAGATCAGCACACTCTAGATAGTAAATCAGTTTCACTAGGGATTCAACTTAAATGCCTCTATGCTAAAACATGTAGCATGGAGAGTAAACAAGAGGAGTTGAGATGTGCACACACCTGCAGTGTTACGATCTCATTAGCATCATGGAGATGTGGAAGGGTGGCTCCTGTGACTGAAGGGCTGGAATGGAAGGATACAATTCATTAGGAAGGACAGTCAGAGGACATAAGGAGGGGCATTGCCCTCTGGGTCAATGGCCATCTGGAGTGCATGGAGATCCACCCGAGGATGGATAAAGAGCTGACTAAGACCTTATGGGTCAGGATTAAAGGGAAGACAGGAAAAAGTGACATTATAGTGCTACAGGCCACCACATCAGAAAGACTGAGCAGGTGAGGCCTTCAGTATACAGGTAGAAGCAGCTTCATATTCACTAGCACTGATCCTCATGGCACTCTTCAGCCACTCCAAAATCTGTTATAGGTAAACACAGCAGCACATAAGCAATCCAGGAGGTTCTGGAGTGTGTTTATGATAACTTCTTTCTCTAAGAGACAGAGGAGTCAATGAGGAGAAGTGGCATGCTGGGCCTTGCTCTCACCAACAAGGAAAGGCTGGTGGGCAATGTGGAGCTCAAGAGAAGCCTTGGCTGCAGCAACCATGAAATCATGAAGTTCAGGATCCTTCTGGCAGTGGGGAGGGACACACAACAAGCTCACTACCCTGGACTTCAGGAAAGCAGACTTCGACCTCTTCAGGGATATTCCTGGTAGAGTACCATGGAATAAAACCCTAGAGCAAAAAGGAGCCCAAGAAAACTGGTTAATATTTCAGAATCTCCTACTCCAAGATCAGGAAAATGCATGCCAACAAAAAGTAAGTCAGGTAAAAATGCCAAAAGCACTTGCATGAATGAAATAGGAACTCCTGAAACTACTCAGACAAAGAGAGGAAGCTTACAGAAGGTAGAAGCAAGGACAAATAGACCCCAAAAAAATACAGAAAAAAATGTTTGAAGAGCCAAGGGTCATGTTAGGAAAGCTAAAAACCCTGATAGAATTAAATCTGGCCATAGATATCAAGGGCAACAAGAAAGCTTCTATAGGTATGGTGGTGGTAAAAGAAATACTAGAAGAAATATGGGCTCTCTTTGGAAGGAAATGGGAGACTTCATCACCCAGGATACAGAGAAGGCTGAGGTACTCAATGACATTTTTACCTCAGCCTTTGTGGTCAAGGACTCAAGCCACACTGCCCAAGTCATAGAAGGCAAAGGCAGGGAATGGGAGAATGAAGAAACTCCCAAGATTGGAGAAGATGAGGAGTCATTATATCTAGACACACATGGATGTATTTATATCCTTTATTATTTCTAAAGGACAAGGAAGACATTTTGCAGACTCATTCACTAAATTTTAGGCATGTGAGTGCTACTGACTTTGATGACCCTTGCCACATATTTGGAACTTTAAGGTTCTGAATCCATAGATGCTACAGCATATTAGGCTTATAAGAGGAATAATAGCACCGACCCTATTAGATTTATGGCAGAAATGCACTCCAATGTCCTAGACTTTAAAATAAACATAGTTTGTACAGGAAACTCCTATCATTCTGCAAACAATTGGGTCATTTCCTAGAGGAAATGCACTGTGACCTCTGTGAGTGGTTGATAGCAAGAAGCAAGATACGATATTGCTAGTGTTCGGAAAAAAACCCAGAGTCTTAGCTGGGAAAGACTCCAGCACTTTTTTATCCAAGACTTTCATGATGTCTCAAACAGATAAACTGAGAGGAATGAAATATCATAAACCAAATTCCTTAGGAGCAATGATGTTGCAATGTGCCAATTTAACACAGAATTTCCAAACTGATCTTGAAGGGTGAATCTCTTTCTCCCTCTTTCTCTTGGTATATGGACTTTAGGTGCCTAAATTTGGATACTCTCAAAAACATGCTACCTAAGTGCCCTTGAAGAGATGTATGATGAAATCTATCTTTAGAAACCTTGACGATAAATTCAGCAAGGGGGCTATTTCATCATTCCTCAATCTAAAGCAGTTGGGAAGATCCAAGTCCTCTCTTAACCTAAGCTAGTAGGAACAGATTTAGGCTATGTCTATGTTCAATTCAGGAACTGGTTCCATCTTACTATAAATATGACTGAGACTAAGCTTTAGGTTTTCTGTGAGGTCCAGTGTACTGGCACCTCAGAGGAGGTAAGCCCACAGTAATCTTTGTTATGGTTTAGTGTCACCCTAAATGGACTGAGTAAGCTGTGCTTTCTGGACCTGGGTCCGCAAACATACAACTCACAATGTACTTTCCTGGCAATTGGCAATCATGCAGGACTGGCAAGGTGCAAACTGCGCTGCAGATGAAGTATGGTGCAAACATAGCCCACAGCTTACTGAGGCCAGGATGTGTGTTTCAAAGAACCCCTGTGATCAAAACAGGTTAATTAATGATCAAGGAAATGATAAAAAGAGAGAGATTTAATTGAAATTTTTAACTCATTGCATTTGTCATTTGCAAGTATAATATTTATTTATCTTACAAGACGTCATCATTTTTCTCCCCTGTCATTCCTACTACTGGCAATGGCAAGTGAAGGATTAAGAAGTGCTGGGAAATAAATAACTGTCTTTGAACCTGGTGTGAGGAGCAAAACTTTTGGTCCTTTGATCATGAGTTGACAGGCAAATCACCAGGTTTGCTATCCAAGGATTGGGTACACCTGTCCCCTAGGGGCAAAAGGATTCTCACCAAGAAGATAGCAGGGCTCATTAATAGAGCTTTAGACTAGGTGTGAAGGGGGACATAACCAGGCTTGATCAAAAAAGGCCTGGGAATGGCACTCCACTTTCTGATGGATGGTGTGCCAGCAAGGACCCTTGTTCTGCCACCTCACAAGAAGTGAAGAAGAGCACTTCAAAAGGCTCCACAGAGGGGTTTGATAATTCAGTGAGTAGTTGCTTGGAATTTAAGACTGTTCCCCTTAGGAGTGAGCAGTATCAACAACCCATCTGAAGTGCATCTACACCGATGCACGCAGTATTGGCAATAAACAAGAGAATCTAGAAGTTATTGTAAGGCGGGAGGACTGTGATATAATTGCTCCTACAGAAGCGTGGTGGGATGACTCACATAACTAGAGTGCTGCTATGGAATTCTACAGACTCTTCAGGAGGGATAGGCAAGGAAGGAGAGACAGTGGGGTAGCCCTCTATGTTAGAGAGAGTTTCAACAGCCTCAAACTCTTTGACAGTGATGATAGGATTGAATGTGTGTGAAAATCAGAGGTTCACCTAATATGGCAGATATCGTGGTGGGAATCTGCTATAGACCACCCAGTCAGGACGAGGAGGCTGATGAGTTACTTTACTTTTTGAGAGAAGTCTGGAGAACACTAGCCCTGTCCTTTTGGGAGACTTCAGCTTCCCAGATGACTGCTGAAAGTACAACAGAGAAGAAACAGTCTAGGAGGTTTCTGGAGTGTGTGGAAGACGACTTCCTTACACAGCTGGTGAGTGAGATGACAAGGGAAGTCGCCCTCCTGGACTTGCTGCTTGTTGACAGAGAAGGACGTGGGGAGATGTGACAGTTGGAGGAGGCCTGTGGCACAGTAATTATAAGATGATCGAATTCTCAGTTCTATGAGAAGCGAGGCAGGGTCCACCTTGGGCTTCCAGAGGGCAGACTTCGGTCTGTTCAGAAGGCTGCTCTATCAAGTTCCATGGGAGACAGTCCCTAAGGGCAAAGGAGCTCATGACAGTTGGAGGCACCTTAAAAAAGAATTCCTGGCAGCACAAGAGCAAGCTGTTCCTGTGTGCCGGAAAACGAGCTGGCAGGGAGGAAAACCATCCTGGCTGAGTAAAGGTCTCTGGGTGGAAATCAGGAAAAAGAGGAAAATATATGAACACTGGATGAAGGGGCAGGCAACTCATGAGGGCTACAAAAATGAAGTGAGATCTTGTAGAGAGAAAATCAGAAGGGCTAAAGACAAATTAGAAGTTAGATAGGCCCATTCTGTGAAAGATAATTAAAAAATCCTTCTATCAATATATCAGGAACAAAAGAAGAATCAAGGAGAATCTTCATCCTTTACTGGACACAGAAGGAACAATAGTGGCAAAGGATGAGGGTAAGGTTGAGGTGTTTAATGCTTTCTTTGCCTCAGTCTTTAATAGTAAGGTGAGATGTTCCCTGGGTACTCAACCTCATGAACCAGCAGACAGGGAGGAAGAGCAGAATAAAGCTCTCTTGATCCAAGAGGAAACGGTTAAAAATGTGCCAGGCAAATTAGATATTCATAAGTCTGTGGGGTCAGATGGGATTCACCCAAGGGTATTAAGGGATCTGGCAGAATTGCTTGCCAAACCTCTTTCCATCATCTACCAGCAGTCCTAGCTGACTGGGCAAGTTTCGCTGGACTGGAGGCTGGCAGATGTTACACCCACTTACAAGAAGGACCAGAGAGAGGATCCAGGAAACTACAGACCTGTCAGCCTGACCTCAGTGCCAGGGAAGGTTATGGAGCAGATCATCTTGGATGCCATCTCACAGCACATACAGGACAACCAGGTGACCAGGCCCACTCAGCAAAATCTTGCCAAACTAACCTGATCTCTTTCTATGACAAGGTGACCTGCTTGATAGATGATTAAAGGCTGTGGATGTAGCGTACCCGGAATTTGGTAAATCTTTTGACACAGTATCTCACAGTATCCTATTTGAGAAATGGCTGCCACTGGCCTGGAGAGATGTACCGTCTGCTGGGTTAAAGACTGGCTAGATGGCCTGGCCTGAAGAGTGGTGGTGAATGGAGCTAAACCTAGGTGGAAGCCAATTACAAGTAATGTCCCCAGGGCTCAGTGCTGGATTCGGCCCTGTTCAATGTCTTTATCAATGACCTGGATGAAAGACTTGGATGCACCCTTAGGAAGTTTGCGGATGACACTAAGCTGTGTGGAAGTGTTGATCTGCTGGAGGGTAGGGAGGCTCTGCAAAGGGATCTGAACAGGCTGGACTGCTGGACAGAGTCCAATAGTATGAGGTTTTAAAAGGGCAAATGCTGGGTCCTTCACTTGGGACAAAACCCTGTGCAGCTACAGACTAGGCTAGAAAGCTGCCTGGAGGAGAAGGACCTGGGGGTGTTGATTGACAGTCACTGAACATGAGCCAGCAGTGTGCCCAGGTGGCCAAGAAGGCAAATAGCATCTTGGTTTGTAGCAGAAATGGTGTAGCCAGCAGGATCATGACAGTGATTTTGCCACTGTACTCAGCACTGTTGAGACAGCACTTCAAATCCTGTGTTCACCTCTGGGCCCCTCACCACAAAAAAAGACATTGAGGTCTTGGAGTGTGTCCAGAGAAAAGCAATGGAGCTGATGAAGGGGCTGGAGAACAAGCCTTACGAGGAGCATCTGAGAGAGCTGGGGTTGTTTAGCCTGGAGAAGAGAAGGTTGAGGGGAGATCTTACTGCTCTCTACAACTACTTTAAAAAGTGGGTAGATGTGGTGCCTAGGACAAGAATTAGTAGTAGACAGGTACAGTTGGAGCTGATGATCTCTGAGGTCTTTTCCAACCTAATGATTCTATGATTCTCTGATTTAAGGCTTGCCTTCTGTGAAGTTACCCTGGAATTATTTTACAGCATTTTATCTCTGAATATAAATCTGGTGTGCTAATGCTCCTTTCTGAGGACAATAGTATGTTCTTCTCGTGTAGTTCAACCCACTTTGAATGAAGAGTGCTCTTATTTTGGAATATGAGTGGCCCTATTTGCAGCTGTTCAAAAATAGCAATTTTTTTCTGAATTCACTTTCTAATTGGACACAACTTTCAAACATAGACAGCCTGTTCAGATATTTCACAGAAGTGTTAGGAAGAGAATACCCATACCAAGGAGTGGTGCCCTCATGCCAAATTCTACCTATGCTCAGATAAATATGCAGTCTGATGATCTCTGAGTACCTTGCAAGCACCTCTCTGAAAGCAAACTGAACTTTCTGCCATTGCAAGGAATGCTGTGGAAACGCTTATATTTCAGTATCAAAATATCTTCATTCCACTTTGAAGTGCACATTACAAAATCAAACTTGCAACATATAAACACAGAAATATCCAAGCAACATTTTGACTATGTCAGACTTCAGGATGTGAACTATATATCATGCCACAACTATTGAAATTCTGTGAATGTGAGTCAAATATTCTAAGATGTCCATTTCTCCCAGTGTATGCAATTCTGTGTACTCAAATATGGGGTAGATTTATACAACTGGGATGTCATTAGGATTAGGAGACGATTCCTGGCATATGGCTACTCCTCAGTGCAGAATCTCATTGGGCCACAAGCTCTAGATGAAGCACTGTTCTGCAGTTCCTTCAGCCTATGACTTCAGAATGATCTGTTCATCAAATCACAGGTCAGGCCAATGAAATTAATTTGGTGCATAGAATAACAAAACAGCAAAGAAATTTCTGTGCTTAGAGACCAAAGACACACAGAATATATCCCTGTAGGAAAGTACAGGTGCTGACTGCAAGCCTTGTGCTCAGTGTGAGACTTGAGGGGGTTATTTTTACCACAGGTAGCAGTACAAATACCCACAGATAACGGCAAGCACATCCACCAGCTCCCTCAATACTCTTAAGTGGATCCCATCCCACCCCATAGATTTGTGAGCATCTAATTGGCCAAGCAAATCTTTAACCACACCCTCTTGGAACATGGGAGCTTTGTTCTGCTCCTCAAGCTCCTGGGGATGTACACAGAGGGTAAAAATTTCCTTACTATTAAAGACTGAAGCAAATAAGGCATTAAGTACCTCAGCCTTGTCATCATCCTTTGTCATAGTTGTTTCCCTTGCATCCAATAAAGACTGAATATTCTCCCTGGTCCTCCTTTTACTATTGATGTATTTGTAGAAAGGTTCTTTTTTATTATCTTTCATGGAATTGGTCAGTCTGAGCTCTAGTTTGGCTTTAGCCCTCATGGTTTTTCTTCTGCATGATCTCATGTCTTCTCTATAGTCCACTCAAGACACCTGTCACTTCTTCCAAAGTTTGTAGACATTCCTCTTCTTTTTGATGTCCTTCAAGATCTCCTGCTCAACCAAGCTGGTTTTTCCACACCAGCTCATCTTACAGCATGTGGGAACAGCTTGCTCCTGAGCTGCCAGGATTTCCTTTTTGAGGAGCACCCAGCCCTCATGGGCTCCCTTGCCCTTAGGGACTGTCTCCCATGGGACTTCATCGACCAGCCTTCTGAACAGTCTTAAGTCTGCCCTCTGGAAGTTTAATGTGACTGTTCTGCTAATTCCCCCTCCTCACCTCACCGAGAACTGAGAATTCTACCATCTCATGATCACTTTGCCCCAGGCATCCTCCAGCCACCACATCCCCCACAAGGCCTTCTCTGTTCACAAACAGCAGATCCAGGAGGCGCCTTCCCTTGTCGGCTCACTCACCAGCTGTGTGAGGAACTTGTCTTGCACACACTCTAGCAACCTCCTAGATTGCTTCCTCTGTGCTGTATTGTAGTTCCAGCAGACATCTGGTAGATTAAACTCTCCCACAAGGACAAGAGGTAGTGATCTTGAGGCTTCTCCCAATTGTCTGTAGAAGCTATCGTCCCAGAGGCAAGTATTTTCAACAAAAGCCTGAAAGATGCTTGAATTCAAGTGCACAATTCAACCATATGTTGATTATACTCAGCCTTGCTCCACTCATTTTCTATGAACATACCAGTAATCAGTAATTAGGTTCTTTGCTGTTGATAATTATATTTCTACCCAAATTAAGTCTCTAGTTTTGGAAAAGCATAATATTTTTCTAATCTTTTTGTTAGTTAAACTTGTAATTTGCATTTATTGTCTTGCAAATAGCTTGGCTTTTTAGAAGTGTAATGTGCAGCTGTATCAGTGTATCCTTATGCTACTGTGCAAGGTTTGCATGTGATGAATGAAGATTGTATTCTAAAATGAGAATTCCCAGTATGTGATTCATATTTATGATGTAATTTAAAATCATTTATCCCACAGAATTTAATGTATAGCATGTGCGCAGGTCAAATACAAGTTACTGCTTACATATACATCAAATGTCTTTCTATCCCCACAAAATTTAAGATTAATCCAGCTGAATTTCACAGGTAACTAGCTGTAAATACTATCAGCCTTAAAGGACTCTTTTAAGCAGCTGATGTTGGTAGATTGATTTGCTTAGGAAATTTGTATAAAAACCTTTCATATAAGACAAGCTGGATGCGATGCAAAGTAGACAAAAAGGCTTGGTTGTGTTCTTGGAGAGCCTCCCTTATATAATCACATTTGTAGAATGTCTCTCCTGACCTCAGGCTATGGAACTGCCATCATTAGTCAAGCCCATGGAGAAGAAAGGAAAGATGCCACATCAAAATTATATCCCTTTATCAACTAAATAAGAAATACAGCCCTCAATCCCTCCCAACTTACTTCAGTTCTCTGACTGTCATTCCAGAGAACAAACAGAAGTTTATTTTAACACTTTGCAGTATTAATAGTTTAAAGGGTACAGAAGGTATTTCTGGGTTGTCATCAGGATAATTTCACAATGCAATACATTTCAGAATTTTATAAAATTTACTTCTGGGACAGTATCAGACTTTCATATCCACAGCTTTCATTTACCACCAAAGCAAGTTTTTTCTCCGTAGTTTAGCAAACCACAGAGAAATTTATTTTGACACTTAAGACCATTAGTGTTCAACTCTCTGATGGAGCAGATGGCTTGATTTATTTCAGCTTTTGGGAAAAGACTGAAAGCCTTTTCTCTCACTCATCAAGTGGCTAATTCTGCACGGCGTCGTCTGCAGGGCCAGTGTTCCCTAAGATACTAGGCTCCTTGTGCAAGCACAGCCAGAAATATTGCAAGTGCACATTCAAAGGGCTATCAAGGGCTTCAGGAAGATGTTGAGCAAAGACAAGCATGAACTCCTGCACCTGAGAGGGAACACAATCTACTTGTGCAGGTCCGGGACTCACTGGTTTGGGAGTAACTCCACAATGAGGATCTGAGCTTCTGGTGGACCAGCAACCTGAATTCAGCAGTGTGCCCATGCAGTGGTAAGGGCTAACCACATACTGGGCTACATTTGAGGCTATTTCTCTCTGTCCAGGATTTGTGGTATGAATCTGGAGCAGGGTATCTGGTTTTGAGCCTGCAGCATATGAGATATAAACTAAAGATAATCCAGCAAAGGGCCACTAAGATGGTTAAGAGACTGAAGCATATGCCCAGAGACCTTGCCCAGCAACACCCAGACTGGCAGCTGTGAGCAGCTGCACATCACAAATACTGTGGACTTTCTGCCTACCCCTGGACCAGCTGTGACCTCCCTGCTGAAAAGGTCAAACACAGCAAATGTAACACTGGAGGGGGAGTGATCAAGCGTGGGAGATAACCTGTTCACAGCAGTTCTTAAATACACCCCTCTATCCAGACTCACTGCATATTGTTATTAGCTCTGTCTTACTGCGTATCTCTGCTATATGTGTATGTACAGTCTTGATTCATAGTTTCATCCTTCTGAGGGAACTGAGAGCAGTCTGCGTACAGAAGTCCTCCAGCCTGAGATTTAAGCACAAGCTCTAGCTATAGTATCACCTTCTTTAACCAGCCCTCCTGTAACCTTCCAATGATACCTGCAGTTATTTCTATACTACTTTCCTAGTACCAATTACAAACGTCTCTTTAGCTGCAATACTCACCCTACTATAAAAATCAGTATTGATACCCACTGGATTACGAGAGGTAGCATATTCCCTGTCTATAAGCCTTTGAAAAACATGTTGATTTCTCACAGGCTTTTTTATAACCCCATCTGCTTGCTGCCCCATCTAAGAAGTGCTTAAGATTTATTATTTGAAGCAATTTTGTCAAAGGGAGTATGCGTGCTGCCTGGACAGCATCAGCCGCTGATGTGGATCAGCAGTGCCATCCAGTGGGACACAGTGAGCCACAACTCCCTTCTGAAGTTATAGGAAAGAGAAGGGTCCCCGCTGCCTCTCCAGCTTGGAGGCTCTGTGACCACCCAGGGCCACTCCAATATACGAAACTGCAAGACAAGCAGCAAGTTACAGGGATGCTGCCTGTGTGTTGCCTCATTTGTCCCGAGAGCTTGGCAGGTACTTTCACGTACTGCTCTGAGGCTGACAGCAGGCATTTTTGTTATTAAAAGTTTCAAAGACTTGAAAATTAGTACCCCCGCAGTCCTTTTCATTTTTAGAAAGCTGCTCAGAAGACTTAGTAAATGAATCATTGAATCATAGAATTGTTTGGGTTGGAAAGGACCTTAAAGATCATATAGTTCCAACCACCTCCGTGATGGGCAGGGAGGCATCCTAGATCAGGTTGCACAAGGCCCCATCTAACCTGGCCTTGAACACATCCACGGATGGGGCAGCCACAAGCTTTCCCTAGGCAACCTGTGCCTGTGCCTCATCACTCTCATAGCAAAGAAACTCTTCCTCATGTCTAGCCTAAATCTGCCCCTCTCTAGTTTATACCCATTGCCACTAGTACTTCCACTACAAGCCTTTGTCCATAGTCCCTCCCCATTTTTCTTGTAGCCCCTTCAGGTACTGGACAGTTGCTACAAGATCTTCTTGAGGTCTTCTCCAGGCTGAACAACCCCAAGTCTCTCAGTCTGTCCTTGTAGGAGAGGTGCTCCAGTCCCTCATCATCTTTGTAGCCCTCCTTTGGACCATTCCAACAGTTCCATACCCTTCTAATGTTGAGGATTCCAGAACTGGACACAATACTCCAGATGAGGTCTCACAAGAGAGGAACAGAGGGGCAGAATCACCTCCCTTGCCCTGCTGGCCACGCCTCTTTTCATGCAGCCCAGGATACGGTTGGCCTTCTGGGCTGTGAGTGCACATTGCTGGCTCATGTTGAGCTCACTGAACAGCACCCCCAAACTCTTCTCTGCAGGGCTGCTCTCAATCACATCATCGCCCATCTTGTACTGAAATTGGGGATTGCCCGTACTGAGGTTCTCTCGGGCCCACCTCTCCAACCTGTCCAGGTCCCTCTGGATGATATCCTGTCCTTGAGTTATAGAATAAATCACATGTATCATCAATGTAACAGACTAAACTCTCAAGACTCTGGAAATTAAATGGTATTTTAGGTGAAATCTGAAAGGTAGTGCTAAATTATATCTGCAGTGCAACTGTGCAGTTATTTGGCATACGAATTCTCAGTAGGATGGTCGACTTTTCCGTAACATACCTCTGTGCTTCTAAGTTGCTCCACTGCACAACGCAGGTGATCATTTTCCTTGCCAGTATCTACCACAGTACACAATCATTCAAGGTAACCCACCAGCTCTGTGACTCTTACGATGCTGGAGCTCTGTTACAGCATGACCTTTCAATTCCCATTGGTTGTTTCCTAGGCTGCATCTTTATAACTTGTAATTCTTACTTCTTTATGTTATCCTACAAGTTAACTGATATTCTTTAGGTTAAGAAAAACTATATTCTCTATATTATCTTGACCTTTTAAAATGTCAGTGAATAAGTTTCAAACAGGTAACATACAATAACATTTTTCATTAATGATGACAATAATTTGTTATCTGTTAGGCAGCATAACTGTGTGTGTATGCATGTGTGCAGGGGGTACTTAATACAAAGATACCATTCTTCGAAAAAATACTTTTTCCCTATGAAGAAAAACATATAGGTAGTAGCTATCACAGCACCAGGTTGCTGTATTCCACCCTCTACAGATCATTACAGAATAATTATGACAAGTAAGTCACATACACTCAGTCACAAAGCATGGAATTACCCCCCAACACTCAATCTTCGGTAACTCCTCTATTTTAAAGGACAAAGTAAGCAAATCCTTTAAAAAAAAAGGGCAAAACACAGAATTATCACAGTATCACTTTATCATGGATTTTCCCTTGAACTCCCATGATAACACAATTAGAAGATATACAAAATATCTGGGAAACTGAGTTAATTAATCACAGAATCACAGAATCACACAGAATCACAGAATCACCGGGTTGGAAGAGACCCACTGGATCATCGAGTCCAACCACTCCCACAATTGTTCATAAAGACATTACCTCTGCCTGTCCTAGTTCATTTAAAAAAAAAGAAAAAAAAAGACTTCTCAAACAGAACGTTTCTGATATAGCTGTGTTGAGCTTCACACACATATACTAGATTGAGGGCACTTAAAGCTGAACATGCACCACCTAGGCATCAATCCGGGTATTAAGAAAAAAAATGTGACCGTTACTGCATTTCCATGGAGAGAAAAAACCCAAACCCCAACAAACGATGTCAGAACAAAAAAAAATAAATGCATAGGAAAGAAATCAAAGCGAAGTTTCCAAACATTCATCCAATAACTAAAGAATCTTAAAAAGCTGGAAAACTAGGACTGTCCCAAAAGACATCAATATGGAAAATGCAATTCCAGCTCTAAAATGTGGTTTCCATTTTTATAAAAATATTTGCAGCTGTGNAACACTCAATCTTCGGTAACTCCTCTATTTTAAAGGACAAAGTAAGCAAATCCTTTAAAAAAAAAGGGCAAAACACAGAATTATCACAGTATCACTTTATCATGGATTTTCCCTTGAACTCCCATGATAACACAATTAGAAGATATACAAAATATCTGGGAAACTGAGTTAATTAATCACAGAATCACAGAATCACACAGAATCACAGAATCACCGGGTTGGAAGAGACCCACTGGATCATCGAGTCCAACCACTCCCACAATTGTTCATAAAGACATTTCCTCTGCCTGTCCTAGTTCATTTAAAAAAAAAGAAAAAAAAAGACTTCTCAAACAGAACGTTTCTGATATAGCTGTGTTGAGCTTCACACACATATACTAGATTGAGGGCACTTAAAGCTGAACATGCACCACCTAGGCATCAATCCGGGTATTAAGAAAAAAAATGTGACCGTTACTGCATTTCCATGGAGAGAAAAAACCCAAACCCCAACAAACGATGTCAGAACAAAAAAAAATAAATGCATAGGAAAGAAATCAAAGCGAAGTTTCCAAACATTCATCCAATAACTAAAGAATCTTAAAAAGCTGGAAAACTAGGACTGTCCCAAAAGACATCAATATGGAAAATGCAATTCCAGCTCTAAAATGTGGTTTCCATTTTTATAAAAATATTTGCAGCTGTGTAGAAAATTTCAAGCCAAATACACTTCTCATTTGTAAATGGCCAGAACTACTTAAGAAACTGGTAGGTGCTATTTGATAAAAGTTCCTGAGGTACTTATGATTCTATTTAACATGCGTTCATGATATCAAAGGTATGTCCAGTTCATGCTAATAATCACACTGAAAATAGAAGGCAAAAGATGCTGCAAGTCCTTTGTGGTTGGTTAATAAGTAAGATCACAAACAAGACACAACCAATTCATTCATGGTAGTGAACTCCTCTAGGAGTTTTGGTCTGCACAGAAAATTGTCTAACAAGTGCTAGTTCTTTTCTATGTATTGTTTCTACATATATACAAGGTAGTTAGCCTTTTAAAAGCAGTAGTGTCTTTCTGTACAACGTGCAGTACATTTTCTTTGGGTAGGAACAGTCAATGTCAAGATCTCCACTTAATATTTCTGCTAAATGTGTGATATGTACCATAGGGCTGTACTGATAAACTAACCGAGTGTTAGGTATATTTACAAGAGATTAGATTATCAGATACATCAAAAAAAAAGATTACATCTTAAAGGCCTTTTGAAAAGAGAGAAAACAAATCACCCAGATTGCCCCCCTCCCAAATTACTTCATCACCTGCTAGAATCCAGACAATCCTACTTGTACCTCTAATGCAGGATAGTTAGAATATGTTATACAGTTTGAAGAATGTTAGTTATTAGCGTAATGTAATAAGTGTAATAGATACAGGTGTTTTTTTTAAATCTCTCTTCTGACAGCGCTGTGTCAAAACAAGATCCTCACTTCATCTGAATTGCAAAACATCAGTCTCCATACATCAGAGCAATGCACAGTTCCATTACTGAGCATTTTTATAATGTGCTTCTCCTAGAAGCCACTCAATTCCACTTAGCAATCCATCTAAAGTTGCAGCTACAGTGTCCTGAACCTGTAAAAAATAATAATAAAAAGCTAATATTACAGATAACAGGTTAATGGATTCTAGCATAACTTCACATCTATCATTAAAGTCAGAAATACTCCTATCAAATCTAAATATTTATCACTGGTTTAAAGGTCCCTCAGACAGGAAAGATTTCTTGAAAGTGAAGTACAAAAAGTAAACACTATTCTTTACAAAGTGAATTATGGGACCGAGGAAGAAGATCTGCACTTTTGATATCAACCAGAACTTTCTTTCAATCACTCCATCAGCCACTCTGAAACATTATACTTACTTGAAACATTATACTGTTTCAAAGTTCTTAAAGCAAAAATGTTGTCAGCACAGGAATTCTATGCATATTATTACTTCTCAGATTTTGCAAGTTATTAAAAAGTGATTATTAACAATGGTATGTTTTTTAAAAAGCTTGTAAATATTTTCCTCATGAAAACAAGGGAATTTTCCCTCACTAGGATTGTGGTTTCTCTGATTAAGCATTATTCTTCAGCTACATAACATCACCAGAATTAAATAATGTGCTGCTGAGCCATACTGATATATACTATCCTTGGCAAGCACACAATAAAAGGTTCAGAAGTGCTAGATAAAATAATGAATGGTCAAAAATTCAATAAATCACATCAAGTGAGAGCCATTTAACAGTGCCCTGAAAATGGCATAAAAATCAACCTTGTGGCCTTGGGTCACAAACCAGGAAAAGTCAATTTAAATTAACTGAAGCTTCCTTTTTCCCTTCAAAACTAGCATTTCACCCTTTCTTACATTCTGGCTCCATGTTAAGTTTCTTGTGCACTCCTGGACAAGCCACTTGGCTCTTCTACGTTGAGACAAGTTAATGCTTCATCTTAAAAGAGTACCAGAGAAACTAAATTCTTCCCTGATGTGAAGAGCTCACATTATAGCGTTAAATGCTACACACTTGCTAGGGCAAGTACAGTTAGGGAACTACCAGAAGCCTATATCACATTTAAGCCACAGAGAAATAAACGTCTGAAAAAGAAAATACCATCCAGGGTTGACGTAGCAGATTTAGTTGCAACTGATGTGCCATGTAAACACATGGAATTCTTTCGACACCAACATGAGAGACACAAGACAAAACTAGCAGAGGTCTATTTGGAGGCCCAAGGGCTGGATCAGTCATTACCAAAATACGAGCCAGTTCCTCTCGACGATCATGCCCTAGGGAACAATTTTTAATACATGAGTATTAAATATATGCAAATCCCAATAACATTTTTTTTTTTAATTTTCAAATATTTAAGATTTCAGATATGAGAAAACACAGGGCTAGAGGTAGCCTGGCCAAATTATCTAGTCTTGCTTATCTCCTTGAATCCTGTGTTCAGTTCTGGGCCCCTCACCGCAAGAAGGATGTTGAGGCTCTGGAGCAAGTCCAGAGANGGTGGTTGATTCACCTTCCCTGGGGGTGTTTAAGGCATGGGTGGATGAGGGGCCGAGGGGCATGGTTTAGTGTTTGAAAGGAACGGTTGGACTCAATGATCTGGTGGTTCCAACATGGTTGTTCTATGATTCTATGATCTCAAAGACAGATTATTGGCATCCATGTCACACTTAGATATTACTTAAAGATCTTCATGGCTTCTACAGGCAGCCTATTCCAGTCCTTAATTTCAGAGTGTTTTCTAAGTATCTTACAGGGATCAAAATTACAATAAGCCATTAAGAGATACTGACACACTGTAGTCTGCATCCCTTCCCTACTTACCCACTTAGTGTATCTCCTCACTTTTTTTTCCCACTCTATTTCTTAAGCGAGCCTTTCCCCTCCATTTAAAGTTGATGAACATAAAGACAATTACCATAATAGGGGTTTAGATTATCCTTGCTATAGGATTTGGATTAATTGCATATTTTACTGGAGTTTTCCTGATGAAGGCTCTATTTCCAGGTTATTACAACACCACTGAGGTAGTTCAGGCTTGTCATAACTGAAAGAAGGGGCTGTAACCCCTCACAACAAAATGAAGGAGAATACCTAGGACAGAGGGCCTCTTCAGCTGGATAAGCCACAAAGAAATAGCACTACTAAAGGAGGTTTTGAAGGAATCAGCATATTTTGATGTATTCTGTATTCTCTGTAATCATTTATGACATTCTGATCATTCAGAAAAAAAAAAAGAGAAACCCCTTACTTTTATGAGCTTCTGCATTAGCAACATAAATGAATCCATCAACTACTTCGCACACCCTTTTAACTTGAGCTATTACATTGTAATGCACAGATTGCTGATTCCCTACTATGCTGTTCTCTTGGTAGAACATCTTATTCACAACAGCAGCTTGCTCTGCCCTTGCTCTCCTCCTTTCAACACTGAAAAATATTGAAATATTTCAGTAGTCATGTTAATTGAGTAGGGAACACAAAATCAGAGTCTTAACAGCACAGGAAAGTGACTCAAAAATGGCCTAAGGCAGCAAAATTATTTTATGAGTTCCCCCCACCCTCCCATTCTCTTTAGTGTACACAGACAGCTGGTTAGCAGTCTGCACAATTCATATGAAAACACACATCAGAACGAGAAAGAAAAAGATACGCATTGAAGCTTCAGTTTACAACAGATATCCATGCAAAAAATATACACATAAAATTACGTGACAAAAGCATGAGGAAAAATATGAAATAACTGAGAAATAATATTTTTTTAGAATAAATCTTACCTAGTGGTTGAATATAATGTCAAAATATTGAATTTTTGATTGTTATTAAACTGAAAAGTGACTCCTGATCCAATTCCTATAGTGTAAAAACAAATAGATGAGATTACAACTATTTGGTTACTGAATACAACTAAGTTGTAGGCAGAAAATTCCAGTGGTGCTATAAAATGGATACATCCAAGTCTATATGTTTCTGCTAGAGACAACGTATTTACTATTTTATAGCGAAATTTTATACATGCTCCTATTGATCACTTAATTAAAAACAATTCAAGAGTATTAGAAGAAAATGAAGAGGCATTTCCATGGTTATAATACTCAGATTTGAATCTAGAAACTTAAGGCAGAGAGGAGTTAGACTCGGGTCTGTCAGCCAAAACTGGCATAGCAAAGGCTCTAGTCCACTTCTCTCAAACTGCATTGAAAAGGACAAAGAACAAAGGACAGCAGCAGTAAAAATTTCCACACTTCCTATAGTTATTCTGCTATCCTTAAACAAACATAAATTAAGAAATAATAAATTTTTGTCTCTGGTTTGCAAAAAAAGAAGTTACAGATGTTCTAAACTACATTTTTTAACATTTTAAAAATATCTTTCACCTGCTCATACAACTTGTTTAAATGAAGTTTACATCATTTGATACCACTAGACTGAATCACATAAAGCATCAGTCTTGACCTCCTGTACAAAACACAAACGTGGCTTTTAGCCACCTACTGTAAGCAATATTTAAAGAAAGTTCTGTCTGCATTTATCCATCACAACAGCACGTGTGACATGAAATTCAGGATCAAAACAGATGTTCAAGGATCAAAATGATTCCTCTGTTATTGTGGAAATCTAATCATAAATTCACTGAATCTATAATTTTATCCCACCTATTCATTGCATTTATACTTCTGAAGAAATACAAAAAGAGAAAAGTTTGAGGTTTGTCTAGCATTATGCTATTGAGATTCAAGTTGAGAAAAAAAAGCATCTTTCCTCCATTTCTGCCCCAACCTATTTTTGTTATTTCTGTTCATAAACAAAACAAAAACAAAACCCAAACTTGGCATTACCGTGAATTTGCCTTTGAGGTAGGCCAGCTACTCGTAGAATTTCTGGGCATGTCATCATCTTTTTAACTAAAGAGTCATCCAGCTCTTCCAAACCTGGCCCAAACATAGCAAAGCGAGGTTCTGTCTGAGCGACCAGTGACTGCAAAAAGGATGTCACAGTCACATACCGGGGACGGCTTGATTTCAAACTTCTTCGATTCTGAGGACAGCTTTTTTTGTATCTGTGTAAAAAAGACAAGAAGAAATTAAACACAGAATACAAAAATGGTATTAATCAAACAACATAAATTCATATAGGTTAAACACTTCTCATGCTTTTTTGTTACTGGTATAACTCAAGGAAAGTCAAAAATGGTTCCGAAGCTCCAAATTCATGGTTTCAAGCACCAGTGCAAAGCAGGTAAAGGCTCAGTCCTTTCAAAGTCCAAATACTGACTTTTTGGACATTAGTATACATCCATCTATGGATCTTTTAGTTTACTTTAAAAAACAAAATAAAATTACAAATTCCTCCAGCTTTGCTGAACAAAAAAACCTCTTATATAAAACTTACCAGCATTAAAGCTGGTAAGTCACATACCACACAAAAAATATGAGACTTTATGGTGCATTTCAAACTTTAGACAGCTTTTGTGTTTATTAACAATGAAACAGGTAACTCCACCTGGAAAACATCGTTTTCCCTGTAGGCATAGAGAACAGCTGGTTTGAAAGGAGATAGCGTTGTCCACAAACTTATGTGTTCATTTGATGCAGAAGCTAGAAGGCATGGCAAGACTTTGGTAATCAAGGGAAAGAAGTAACAGTCATAGATGAGACAGAGCATCCTGGAAAAGCAGTTTCAGTCTTTGCTTCTTTCATCATGGTAAGGACATTGCTGGACAAATCACTTCCAGGAAACACTCAATGTTGCACCTCTATGCCCAACCTGAGACACTTCAGTTGAATTCAGTAAAACCATTAGGTGTTCACAGATACAACAGAAATCAGTGACAGGTGGTTTGAAACAGATGAAGCTCTGAAGTGTTCAGACCTAAAGAAACTTTAATTCAAGGTTCAAAATCAGTAGGTTCAAATTCTGCCTGTGCCTCTCCCTCCATAAAGTGAGGATGAAGGGCACTAACCTTGCAGAGGTTAGGGCACTTAGCATGAAGCAACAGTCTTATGAAAACACCGTTATAAAATTTAACTGCAAAGTAAAAAAAATTGATGCAAATAAATTAAAGGAATGGAATATATCCTCTTAAAAAAACCCCCCGAGGATAGTCCCCTTCTCTTAAAAGTGCCTCTCAGTCATCAAAACACATTAGGAGTGTTGCTATGCTTTTCAACTGTACCAGGTGAAACCAAGCTTTTGTCTTATGGCCTTTGACCATCAAAGCTAAAGCAGTACTACTTGTTACTCTGAACACAAAAATAACACATAAAATGGAAACAAAGATAACTCCATTTGCTGTAGTTGTAAGACTTCTAAGTACTTTTATTACAGTAAGAAATCATTTGCCATCATATTGACAGTGACGAATGTGTTTCTTTCAACAATGAGCACAGCTTCTCAGATGACTGTTGTTTCTGTGGCAAAGCAGACATGCAATTCACAAAATGCTTTAGTTTCATAACGTTAGCTGTGATTTTTTTTCCACAATGTTTTACATCCTTGCTGAACTCCCAAGCAGAAAGTGCTGACCAAAACGTCAAAAAACAGGAAACTGTATTGCCAAAATAAACAGCGAATTTGAGACGCGTCAGAATTGAAGCGGCTGCTCACAGCACAGCTTAACTGCTGTAAATATGAAACATGACTGTAGGATGAACGTTACTACTGTAGGGCCTTTAAGTTGTGTAAGAGAATATGAAGATACTTACACTGCCATGTAATCGTGCAGCGCATTACCACTGACCTCTGAAAAGGCTTTATTGAAAATCTCCACATCTGGGAGCGATTTCCAATCAACAGAAGTCCAAAAGGGAAGATCTCTCAGAAGAAAATACCTCCACAACAACGGATCTCGCACAGCCGCCCTCCAGTAAGAGCTTGTGCTTCCCAAACTGCACAAATCTTGCGGCGAAAGGAAAGACATGATGTTCAGCTGCACGTCGATCTGAAAACGGCCCAAAGGAGGCGGTTTAACAGCTAAGGAAATGAACAGGGAAGCTAAAAGACGCAGGATAACGAGCTCCCCCCACCTCTACTCACCGGTAGGGTCTGCAGGGCGCTCACCGCCTCCGCGTCCTCCGGGAGCGCTGGATGCGTGGGAACCGCGCGTTCGCGGTTCCCACGCATCCAGCGCTCCCGGAGGACCCGAAACCCACCCCTCACGGCAGCTTCCAGCCCTCCCCGCTCACTGGCTCCGCCATCAGCCATCGCCCTCTGCCACCGCCCCTCGCATCCAGTGCGCCGGCGCCCGGAGGATGAGGCTGTGCCAGGAAAACGGTGGCTCCGCCTGCGCGCTCACCCCACAAGTCACTTTTCCGCAAACGTTTCGTTAGACTTTGGAGCCTGTATTCCAGGAGATCTTGGAATGCATGATTTTAATACGAGAAAAGCATACATTTTGATAAGAAGACCAGTTAGACACTGAAGCAGAGACCATGTCCCTGTGCGTTCTCCTCAGACACCAAGGCAGCATAGCTTAGTTTTGGGATGGCACCAAGTAACGCAACATTTGTTTTGCAGTTGTTGTGTTCCACCCTTTGCCTTTTAAAGGTCCCTCACAAACAGCCACAAACTTTGTTAACATTTTTTTTCCCGTTTCTCGGAAATCCAGCAACACACTCTCTGATCTGCAGCCCAGGTCACTGTTAAAGATGGAGTCTGCCGTCTCCAGTTTTTTCTGCTTCCCATCTCCACAGTGCTGCAGTCCCCAGTAGCACATTTCTCCACTGTACATCATCGCCAGTAAGTGTGTGTCACTAAATACACCTGCAAAAATTGTTCAGATCATGTAGGTTAGTGTTCAAAGTAAGTACACAGCTTGTTAACTACAATTTTTTTTCTGTAACATTGTTCATTACTACATGCATTCTCCTCCTCTGAATTGCTAAAATCTTTGAGATTGCTATATAAATACTATTCTGATAATATTTTTGCCTATTTATCTTAGAGAGTTTCATTATTTCTTCACAATCCATTAAGTGCAGGCATGATTTTGCATATTTGTTTTAAAGTTCTTCTGTGCGTCTCACAATTTATGCCTAAAAGATGCTATCTGAGCATCATCTTAACTAGGGTAATCAGCAGCTTTATTATTTGAATAGAAAGCCACATGCATGTCCATGGCCACTGAAAGAAAAAAAAAAAACTGAAAAAAAGAAGAGTCCTGCTAAATAAATGTACAAGTCAGGTATTGAACTCTGCTTTGCATCATGGAGCTGAACTGGATCGATCCCACTTTTGGATGAAACTAAGTAACAATGTGCTCCATGGCCTTGTTGCCAGAGCAGAGTTAGTTTTGAATGTCTACAACCCAAACATCATGTCCTCAGAGCCCACTGTTAACAAAATCCCTCCTGCTGCATCACCCCAGTTGCATCATGTTGATGCAGTCTCTGATCCTCACGTAAAGGCACCTTAATAATGCTGCCTGCTTATCTGTCTCACTGGTTTTAAATTGTTCTAAAAAGTGAGATATTTTAATACAAATTAAGTAAAACAAAAAAAAATGCAATAAAGCATTTCATAAACTGGCACAGTTAGTAAGGGGGAAGGGTTGGAGGAGGTGGGGTTTTTTTTACCTTCACTGAGTAATCCAGCTGTGTCTTTATCCTGAACTGCAACATCTTCATTCAGTTGAAGAGGGCATCTAAAGCTAAGCATCTTCATCAAGTAATGAACTCCATCATTAAGACACTGAGTACAGTTAAAAAAAAAGGGAAATAAACCCTGTTAGATAAGTTCTGATTAAATTAATGATAGAAATACTTCTTGCTATGAATTTCCCAAAACCCTATTTAGAAAGGAAATAAAAAGCAGCTCCATTTTAAAAAAAGATGAGTCAAACTTTAGAACAGTAGTCACATGCTCACAGAACTTCTTTTCATCTCCCTTACCTTTTCAAATATGGCAATGTTTTCTTGTAGCCATTTACTCCTCTCTCTTGCTGTATGACAATACATGTAAAGCAAGGCTCCTCTTCTCCAGTAAAGACATTCTAATAACTCTGTACCAAGGATATCGATGGGCTGAAATAAAATAAATAAAATCCAACAAATTTGGCTAACCCAAATGTAAACCTTCTGAACTACTCATATACACAACTACGCACACAATCAGCATGCTATTGCACCTCTAACTTTAGAGGCTGTACTTAATAGCAGCAGTCACAAGTACCAACTGAATGCTTTGCATTTAAGCTGCCAAAAGCACATGGAATACTGAAATATTAGCATGAGAAATTCTGGGAACATGACAAGCTTTCTGAAGTAATATTTTCATGAATACCTAGAGATACATGAGACTTGAAAATTTTCAAAAGATTTTAACTTCTGCCTATCGAAACTACACAAACTACCATCCTGTTTAGAGTTATTTTTAAACAATGATGTAATTAATTCTCTGGCTGCCTAATCTCAGTTCCATATTTACTCACTTCTTCATTTACGCTGCATTCCCTCACTAGGTCTTCTGGTTCTGAGAGAACACAAGTAAGTTCTCTAACTTTCTGCAATGAAGATTCTTCTGGAAAATCTTCATCCACAAGCTGGTTTTCCTCAAAATACGTAATGTCTAAGACACCCTGTTAAAACAAGAGGATATACAATATAAAATACTACCAGCAAAATAATGAGATGGCAGAGTTTAGTAATTGACACATTTTGTACAGTTTATAAACCATTACAATTTTAAGGTGATTTTCAACATTTAGTTTACAAATGCTCCAAGTTAAAACTACTTCAAAACTGTTGACAGTGAACATAAGCATAAAACCCTTTCTGTCCTTACAGTACCAGAACAATTATTATCAACTTCAGTTAGCTTCCAATTCAAAGACAGCCCTGTAACTCACGGATGTTCACTGCATGCACAAAGGAACAGAGATCCCTTTCTGCTATGCGACCTTTCCTACTCCCAGCCCTCTCCCATACCCTACACAGGTGACTTTCTTAAAAGGGAGCTCTTCATGCTTTAAGTGTTCTACCTGCGTATAGAGCTGCAAAAGTGTGGAAGGATGTTCTCTTCCTTCATTACAGAGGTTCTTCAGTTTCTCCAGAGTAGCAGAGCCCTTTGCTAAGAAGGAATCTGAAGGAAGAAGACAACGCTTCCTTAGCATTGCCACACACTCAGCAAGGGCCTTGCTGACTACCCCTTTTCCCTTCATAAAGGTTTGTCTGCCCTGATACCAAAAATGCCAGCAAATAAGGTCTCCAAGACTCGTTTTGGAGTTTTAGAAAGCAAGGCCTGGGCAACACCAGGGACTGATCTCCATCAGCCACAGGCAGCAGGTCAAGAGCTGGGGACTGAGTGTATTTCCCACTTGCAGGCATACATATACATTTTCCCAGAAATCTTACGCATATTCCATTACTAACCAAGGACTAATTTTAATACTGTATACTTCACGACAGTCAAATCCCTCGCTAATTCGCAGCTTTGGAGCCAGTTCTCTGGCTGACCTTGCATTTGAGACAGAGAAAGACACGAAGCGAGGCGACGCTAGAAAAAAAAACACATCCAGACCACACCTCACACAAGACGTAACAGCGCCTGGAAAAACACTACTAGGAAAAAAAAAAACCCATACTATCATCAGGGCATTCTGCCTAACCTTCAACAAATGCAGTTAGAGTTACGTAGGTGAACGGCTTAAACCAGAACACTCCACTTTTCGTAACGGGGACCGCGTCTTGCGGGGAAACCCTGGTCTCCGCGGCACCCCCGCCTCGCCCTCGGCCCGCCGCCCTCCCCCGGCGGAGGGCGCCCCTCACCGTCGCGTCCCGNGGGGCGGGCGCTGAGGCAGAGGCCGCGCGCCGCGATCCGGGAGGCCGCGTCTGGCCTGGCGAATCTGCGGGTCTGTGACTGCGGCGGTAAAGCGGGCGCAGGCCCCGCAGGTTTCTCGATGTTGTTTTCAATCAGCACGGCCTGCCAAGTCACGTGGGGTTGTTTAGCCTGGAGAAGAGGAGGCTGGGGGGAGACCTCATTGCGCTCTTCAACGGAAAAAAGTCACGGAAAGGGTCATTGGGCACTGGATCAGGCCGCCCAGGGAGGTGGTTGAGTCACCTTCCCTGGAGGTGTTTAAGGCATGGTGTGGACGAGGTCCTGAGGGGCACGGTTTAGTGACTGATAGGAATGGTTGGACTCGATGATCCGGTGGGGGTTTTTTCCAACCTCGTGATTCTGTGGTTCTATGATTAAGAAAGCAGTAGTACTGCTTCTCCTGCTCCTGGTTGCTCTCATTCAGGCAGATCTTCATGCTGTTCCTCAGTTTCATAGACTCATAGAACAGGGTTGGAAGGGACCTTAAAGATCATCTGATTCCACCCCTGCTGTCATGGGCAGGGACATCCCACGGGTTACCCGAGGTCCCATCCAGCCTGGCCTTAAAAATCTCCAGGGATGGGGCAGCCACAACCTCCCTTGGTAACCTATTTCAGCGTCTCACCACTCTCATGGTGAAGAAATTCTTCCTAATGTCTAACCTGAATCTGCCCCTCTCCAATTTATACCTGTTTCCAGCCTTCAGACAAAGGGGATGGTTTTTGGTTTTGTCTGTTCCACTCTCATGACTGTTCTCAGCTGTATTTCCAATTCACTTACTCCCAGGACATTTTTTCCAGCCTGGTCTTATCACACATTCAAGATTCATCATCCTGTGTGTCTAGTTTGGAACACCTGGTCTTTTAAGTAATGTTTATTCTAACATGCTTGGTATCACCTTCATGCTTTGCCTTAGTCCCAGGTAATATTCCGTATAATCAGTGTTGCTCCCACAGGGGACTGAGTGTGTTTCCCGCTTACAGGCATACGTATACATTTTCACAGAAATCTTAAGCATATTCTATCACTTTCCAAGGACTAATTTCAATGTTATGAACTCCACAACAGTCAAATCTGCTAATCTGGAGCTTTGGCTCCAGCTCTCTGCCTGATCTTGCATCTGAGATTCTAGAAAAAATCACATCTGTTCAGAATAGGTGGTACCGAACATAAGAAATTTTCACCTTCAAAGAATGATCAGTGTCTGGAAAAACACTGTCAATAAAGCCCATGCTATCAGAGGGACAATCTGTCTAACTTAAGAAATACAATTACTCAGATGAAGCTTAACTCTACTTTAACTTAAATCAAAAATATTCTGTGTTCTGTAATAATAATCATTTGAATCAGGCAGGTAGGCGGTGACAGGGCAGCCGTTCCTGCTGGGCAAGCCATGTGGGGAACTGCTGATTATTTGTGTGCTGGGACTGCCTGATTATTTGTGTGGATGCTTCTGTTGGTCTGTGTCAGGGTCCCCAGGGAGGATTCTTGGCACATCCCTGTGCTGCCCTGTCAAACTGCTCTCCAGGAACTAGGTCTTGCCCATAAGACAACGGAAACAAATGCTGAAAGGCAGTGAGGCTTTTAAAGAACAAACCAAGATTTTTTTATCAATAAATATATCCTTGTCGGTGGGTTTTAATTTACGTTTTGGCATTGGATTACTTAACACATAGAGGTACAGCTGTTAAAGCACAATTAAATCACTTTGAAACTACATCTTTTTGCTTAGAGCACTGAGACTTTTACTCCATTGTTTTTGTCAGACTTTGACTAACACACTTCATGAACTTCAGAAATGCTAAATAGCTTCCATGTTATGAGGGAAAAACGTAAGTTTTAGTTTTAACAAATTTTTGTTACTACTCCATAATAAATCAATAAATATTTTGTTGTATAGTTACAAAAAACTGTATTTCCCTATATTGCTTCTCTAGCCTGCTCCATCTCTTTACCTGCCTGGAAAAAGCTAATACCTCTGTTCATTGGAGTAATGTGCCATGAACTCATACAACATTTTGCATTTTTTAGCTTGAATATTTTAAAGTGATTTACTAAAGACACTTTAAATCATAGAATCATTAAGGCTAGAAAAGACCCCTAAGATCATCAAGTCCAACAGTCAACCCAACACCACTGTGCCTAAGTCATGTGCCTTAATGCCACATCCACCTGCTTTCTGAACACCTCCAGGGCTGGTGACTCCACCTCCTGGGCAGCTGCATCCAGTGCTTCACCACTCTTCTAGTAAATATTTTTTTCCTAGTATCCAGCCTAAACCTCCCCTGGTGCAACTTGACGCAATTGTTTCTTGTCATTTCCCCCAGTTAAGTCACATAGTATTCATTCTGTTAGTGCCTATGTCCCACCAAGGTAAACCATAAAAACTTACTGGAATACTTTAGCTATCTGCTTAGAGACACAGATGTTTTTGCTGTTGCCTGTTTATGAAAGAGTTGCCAAACATACCAAAAAAAAAAAACAAAAGTAAATCTTAAAAGGCATAAATGTGTTTTCTTCCAGAAATTGTTTGTTTTCTATAAGAAACCTATTGAAGTTTTGGTGGGATATGTAGTGTCATTTATTCCTCATACTCCATAAGCAGATACTATTTTTCATCATAGTTGTTTTAACAGTACTCAAAGTACTATGTTAGTTAACCATATCTTAACTGAGGGCAGAGGAGATGATGCTTCTTGTGAAATACAACACACGTCAGTTGTCGGTTTTAGGTCTCAGGGATGGCTGTGCACTGACAAGATCCCTTCTTCAAATCCTTTGCTTGTGTGGTTGTGCCCTCACTTTCTGTTACAATATCCACCTATGATTTTGTATTGCAGTTGCTTTCTTCATCTCCTCAATAACGCAGGAGATGTCTTCCAGCTCTTGACATATCCTCTGTCAGAACATCAAACCTAACCAAAACTTAAAAATAGTTGTGTCTCGTCTTTTTTTTGATAAAGGAAGTGGTATATATTTTATTTCCTACCCTTCAGGCACTGCATCTTACTTTAGCTGTGTCTGTTTTGAAAAAGCTAGTAGTACATACAGTGAATTTTCCCATGAAATACTATTTCACTCTTTAAATATATAGTTAAATCTGGGTTTGATCTTTCTTATGAGTGGATGAAATGGAAGAGGTATATTTTTTGCAATGCCAAGCTGAAGCTGGAACAGGTGTTGAGAAAAAGGGGTGGTGTCCGCTACTCTGGTGAGGAGACGACCTCTTGCAGGACATCTGGGCAAGCCCCTGAGAGACTGCAGAACCTAGAGGAGCAACTAGGGTGGGGTGTTGCCTCTTCAGTAGTGGCAAACCCTCACCTCCCTTGGGGCTTTGCCTGGCTCCTGGCTGGAATGATTTCTGAACAGCCCCATGTCCATTCCTCTCCAAGCAATTTTCCTTCCAGCCCTAAACTTCCAGGCTGTGTTTTGTAGTTTGTGAGGTTACTGTACAAGTCTTCTCCCTGCATCTTGCAAAGTGCTTTTTTTTTTCTGGAGACTGGTGACAGACTTGGTGTCAGGTTGTTGCAAGAACAGCAACCTCAATTGGCCTTGTATTTCCTTTTGCTTAGAACCTGTTTGTATAAAAACTCTTCTAGGTATTCGAAAGAAAATGGCCTGGTTTGGAGGTTGCTATCTCCTGCCATTCCTTTCAGGGCTGGGAAGTCTTAAAATTCAAATTCTTGGAGCTTCATACAAAGATAAAGCTGCATCCAGTATTTTTCTGACCTTTTTTCCCATGTTTTAGAAGAAACACTCTTTCTGTGTCATACTTAACATAAATTAGGTTGAAGCAAAAAATGTTACTTTAGGAAATAGTTACAGTGCAGTAAAATGATCTCAGGTGAAGAGATTTATGTGGGATTTGTGCCTCACACTTCCTGTTTTTAAGGCTACTATTACTAAGAAGGGAAGGGTAAGGTGTTGGCTGCTTAGAGAGAGGTTCCTAAACTGGTGGAAGTAAAACAAGAAAAGCATCAAGGTGTGGAAGCAGTTGTGGTTAATGGAAGAGGGAAAGCAATCATGATTCTGCCCTTCAGAGCCAAGATACAGCATTGCCACAACTGTTCTTCTGTTAATTTGGGTTTATATATAAATATATTTATGTGCTTACACAGGTATATGTATATGGTATGCATGTAAAGTAGATTCTCCACATTGCTGTGGTAGATTCTGCTGCTTCTTTCCTTAGAAATAGCATACTCTTTCTTAGTATATGAGATATGTGTATAAGTGTGTATGTTGCCAGGGAAAACAGCAGTTGTAACTTTATACTTTCAAACTATTTTTGTCCTGTGGTATTTATTCCATCAGCATTTACTAACTCTACTGATAACTGTGAAGCTGGTCTAGCATGACCTCTCTGAATACCTGAAAACTGAATGTATTAGAAAACTTAATGTCTTGGATATACTTAATCTGCCTTGCTTTAGAAATTCTGTGACCTCTTTTGTTTCTGAAAGTTAAAAAAGATGCTTAGACACAAGTGTGTTGTTCCTCTCTACGTTTAGAATTATACAAACTAGGAAAATGTTGTTAGCTGTAATTAAAAATACAGAATTGCCTAGAGAAGGCAGCTTTCCACAGCAATAATTGCTATACTTTTATCATTATTTGCAGCCCCCAGAACTTTTAAGTACTTCAGTGTGTTATTATGAAATTGTACTAATTTGTGAAGAAAGTAGCCAAGAGAGAAATTTTGCTGAGTTCAAGTGAACTCTATGTATTCATAGAATCACAGAATATCTCAAGTTGGAAGGGACCCATGAGCATCAATGGGTTCAAGTCCCTGCTCCTCGCAAGACTTAACATGTTAACATTTAACATGTTAACAGTGTCATGCAGGTGCTCCTTGAATCTGACAGGCCTAGTGTGATGACCACTTCCCTGGAAGCCTGTTCAAGTGACCATCCACCCTCTCAGTGGAGAACTTTTCCCTGCTGTGCAATCTGAACTTCCCTTGATGCAGCTTCATTCCATTTCCTCATGTCCTAGTGTCACCAGCAAGGAGAGATCAGCACCTCTGCTAACCTACATAAGGAAGTTGTATATGGTGATGAAGGCACTCCTCAGGATTCTGACTGATACTGTTTTGATCTCTAAAAAGAAAATTGGAAGAAAAAGGCCTTTTTTCCCTGCAAATTAGTTGTCTGAACAGAGGTTACTAAGCCTAGTGATAATGATGGCACTGGGTTACTTACTGCTTGCTTTGGTTATGAATTGAATCTTAATGTTAAAAAAACAAAAGGGGAAAAAAATAAAGCAAAAAAGTGGGGTGGGGTGTGGAATTAGTTAGTAGTAGATTAGACCAAATCAAACAAGACTCAAAAGATGCCAGACATTATCATTTATCAAGCAGATTCCTAACAAGTTTGAAGTCTCTGGTAAAAATTTGTCTCCAAAATGGACAGGGAAGACAGCATGGGTATTTATGGATGTACTTGGCTAAGGTGAATTTGTAGCAGTGTGCTCCAAGTCAAATTAAGGGACGTGCCAGTTTCGCCGTCTGTGTTGTGGTTCACCTGGTCAGAGCTATCTGAAGAACAACTAGATTGTTGCACTTGCATTTTACCCTAAATGTCATATTTGCATTATGAATTATGTTAGTTGAAGATTATAAGGAATGTTGTTTACCTAAATAGTGTTGAGAAAAACTGAATTTATTAAAATGTGTTGTATTTAGTCCTTTGCATATCTTTCATCAGTTCTCTGAAGCAAGTATTTCCGTTCTTGAAAATATGGTAAAAATATTTGTACTTATGCACAGAAACTATTAAACAAGGTTCTTTATTTATTGTATGTGAACTTAATGAGTTTGTTGTATCTAATAATATCTTGAAGGAAGATGACCAATAATATGGTACTGCCTTCCGAATGTCCCTTACATTCACAAAGGCAGATGCATGTTCTCTATCTCTTTTACTATGTGGCTTTACAAGTACCAGAGAAGGGGTCTAAGACTGGAATTTATTCAGAACAAGATAAGCAAGTGGAAGACATTTGCTAAAGATTTCATTCCTGTTTGTGGGATTAAGCTCAATAAAATGATTTCCAGAATTCAGTGCCATAGCAGATAATATCATGGCATTGTATAAGGCGGTGTCAAATACAGTCAGTCCTCTGAAATAAGGCTATCTATTCACTCTGAAATTTAACCAAGTCAAAGAATTTGACATTTGTACTGTTGATGCCAAATGTGAAATAAGGCCATTAGTGTGATCTGTAATGGAATTTTACTTCTGTGCCAATAGGTGTGAAATGTATTTATTCTGGAGAGGCACATGAGTGCCAACTATTAGTAGATACTGCAATTGTGTCATATTTCTGTTTGCCTAACCTGGCATAACCATTCTTTGTTCTACTTGCTTTCTGCTCTCTGTACAGTTCAGATACTGACCTGAAAAAATACAAACTGGCAGCTTTCTTACAATTTAGTCATCTGCAACTGGAACAACTTGATACATGATTTACATTTAAATAGCTTCTGAACATATAAAATAATTTAGCAACTCAATTTTTGTTTGTTGGAAGTGGCATGCACAGAACTATGATGTTGGAACCACTCATTTAAGTGACCTTCCTAGGAGAAGGGACCATTAGACATTGACAAATAGGGATTGCATCTTTCAGCTTGGGGCAAAGCTGGAGTGGATGCTTTTCAAAAAAGCAAGTTTCAGTCTTCTATAATAGAATGAAATGGTTTATGTGCAACAGGCAAGGAAACCTATGTTTTTCTATTGCATGCTTAATGATCAAAGAACAGTGTGTACTGTGGACACCTTCATCTAGAGGAATGCTAGTGCCTGCCACATTTCCATTATGGGGTCCTGTACATGTTGGCTGGGGAGAACTTGCTTACAGTAGTCCTCACCTTAGTCTCCAACTGTTACAGGTAACTGTCTATGTAATTTAGGGTATTACTTCACAGTTGGCTTCTATTTAACACGAGAAGTAATGTCATTTGTTCAAAAAATTGACCAGTCTCATGACCTTAACTGCATGTTGCCCACCCTTAATTGTATTCATCTTAGAATCACGTGATGATTTTGTATGTAAGGTCCTCGCTTATCTGGCTGAATGCTGCCCATTTTTTTCACAGACCAAGTCTGCAGTTGGATCACCAAGCTGATGTGGGTGACTGTAATCTGAGACTGTAACTTCCTTGTGAAACTGTAATGTGTAAGTTACTCTCAGAGAACCTTTATCTGGCTTTTAGTAAAGTTTTCTGCTACCATAAGAGGTTTTATACTGTTAATTCCCTTGGATCATACCAAAATTAAACCTACTAATTGGGGTATTATATTAATCTATGTAGCACTTGGCATTAAAGATTTTCTGTTTTTTTCTGGGGTTCTCATGAGAACTCCCTCCCCAACATTTCTGACAGGATCATGGAATGGATAAGGAAAAAAGTATATTTGAGAATGTTTTACACATATTATGGCCTTGAGATGAACATGACTGGAAAGCTCATCTGTCTTAAAATCCTCCCCATCCCTTTTCCTGTACTACAGTTCAATATTCAAACATGCAAATATATGTACTGCCCTTGCTAGGGTAAGAAGTCTGTGTTTCTTGTATGCTAAGCATGGAGTAGGATGTGATGTGCCTGTGGTGTTCTGGTTGGCTTGTAGGAAATCTGCTGCCTGGGAGTGTGACTGCCAAGGGTATCTTCTTGAATCTATGTTCAATCAAATACCCTGTCTTTCAAAGGCATAAGAAAACAAATATAAGCATGCTGACTTCAAAGACCTATTCTTGCTACAGTGTACAACTACTAGAGTGGCAAACCATGATAATGGTAGTCAAGGTTTTACCCTGTGAGGTAAACAGGAAATTGAAGATCATTGACAAATTTTCCAGTTCCTGTTGTGGATACACTGCAAGCTAAGTGAAATTCTGGAATTGCTTGCTTGACTTTTTAACAATTTAAAATGCACTACAACCAAAAAGCATGATGTTTGTCACTTGGATGAATGATCTAGAGTCACATGAATTATACATTCTACAGATGCTTTAAAATTATACAGGACCCCAAGACCCTTTTTTGTTGATTAGTTTCCAACAGTACTTCTGGTTACCATTGGTACTTAAAGGTCTCTATGCTAAATTTGCTGCAGATGTAGCTCCTCAAGTGGGGCCTGTGACCTTAGTGAGGACAAGCCTTGGTGCAGGACGATACATATGGAGTGACTGGAAGACCTTTCTGCTTGAGAAGTCAGCATGATGCTACAGGGTGTCACCAGTGCGTTTGGTGAAGTCCATCCTCAACTGGGATGCTTTGTGGTAGGGACATCCATCTGAAATGGTTGCATTCCCTGAAACTCTGAAAAAACCCAAAAGCAGAGTATAGAAATCTTCAGTGAACTGTTAGGGTATGGTTTCAAACTAGTTCCTGAAACAAACTTTCTGGATCTTTGATGAGATGTTTGGAGCTGGTGAAATTAATAGCAAGTGGCCCAAGAGCTTTCCACAAAACAGATACATGGTTGTAGATGCAGGGAACTGGCTGCTCAGGCTTGACAGGCTTTGAGACTCCTTCTGAGGGTGTATTTGTAGAACCAGATTTAAATTAGATAAATAGACTATACCAAAATGAGGGGAGAGCTGAAAGAAAGCCTGATTTTTTAATACTAACTGATTCTAAGAGGCTTTTAAAAAAGAAGGATGAGTGAATGGTAGCTCTTAATTTTAAATCATCTTTAAAAAATTTAACAACCGAAGTTCTAGGTTTTGCCATATATCCCATGTGAAACTTAAGTTACCTTCCTTACTAATTCTGCTATTAATCTGATTGCATCTGAGGAATGAAATGTCACAGGAAACAACTGTCTGCATTTCCTATTAGATACGTTTGAACCATTGAGAATATGAATCAAGCCAGTGTTGGGGAAATTAATTCTGAACTCCAGATAGCTGTTTCTCCAGCAGCTGGATCAACTAGAAGAATTAGGCAAAATGATTCAGATGAAAATATATTGGGAACTGTCTCCCAAGTGAGTGGCCAACAAAATAATTGCAAGGGCTTGGATTGCATATGTGAGTTTACATGTTAGACTCCTGTAGCCAAGAAATGGTGCTTGCCAGTCAGGCTCCACACCCATGAAACTGTCCAAGTCCAAGTTTCAAAGGGGATAACGGAGTTACAAGTGAAACTTGCAGACCAGGCAGGCGTTGTTTTTTTTCATTTTGAGTTCTGACGGCTCTCCTGTGGTCTTACTGTACAGCACTGGCTGCAGTGAGGTACAGGGTGGGGCATGATCTGTTTACTCTGCACAAGGTCTACATAGTTTTGCATTATCAGCATAAGGCTCTGCATTTGCTTCTGTAAGTTGGGTATTAAATGCAAGGAAAAACATTTCTTCACTAGTAATTTTCAAAGTCCTTGTAAGTTCTGAGTTTTAACGTACATTCTCTTGCTGATGAGGTTTGTTTGAATGTACCCTGTGGAGGATATTAATGTGTGATATTACATTGTAGAATCTGGAAAAACCTGTTATAGCAGTGAACTGACAGGAACCAGAACTGACAGGTGGTGTGACAGCTGCTCAGGATTCCTGTTTTCATTTTATTGTTTTTGTAACCTTATTATGTTTACCTTTACATTTTTACGACATGGAATGTAAAATAATCCTATGCTTTCAGCTTGGCCAGAGGGGGAGAAGTGTAGAATGGTTTCCTCTTCTGTTGCACTCTTGCAGCAAAAAAAATCTAGGCAAAAATGAGGAATAAGAGATTAGTAGCGTTTTCTGAATAAGAATTTAAGTCATCCTCCATAAATATGAGTACACAAACATAACTTGTGCCAGTGATGTCTGCAGATATCTGCTGAATAGGCATTTTGTTTTTTCCTCACTGCTACTACTAAGGAACGATAAGTTACTCATCCTTTCTGCAGATCTAGTAGACATACTGTCTGTCATTGTTGAAGGCTATTACATGTAACTAATTTACAGTGTTGATGATAGTTACTAAATATGCAATATATGAACATGAATTGAAGTAGCAAGGACTATGCTGAGTAACAGCCTTTGTGATTCTATTTAAACAAAAATGGCACCTTAAGTTCTGTATAATTACACATTGTAAATACTGTGGTTTTGAACTGAGTTTCAGTATTTGCAGTGGTCAGAAAGTGTCGAGTTTTGTTTTTCCCAGACTGCCAAACTGAACTAACTATTTAACTCTTGATTTAACTGCTGATGTTTCAGTGCCTATTTCTCAGTGCTGTTGAGGTTAAGAAACAAATAACTTCCTGCAGTAACTTTAATTCTCAAATTTTGACCAAGTATAAAATGTTCAGTGTCTTATAAGAAGTTCTGCATAGTTACTTAGCTTGTCATAATAAGAGAATCTGATATGATATAGAAACTTCTGTTCTGTTTTGTTTGTACGAAAAGTAGGGTACCCTGTCTAAAATCTAAGTATGCCTAATGAAAACTGAACTATATATAAAACAATCTTCTACTGTGTTTCACAATATGGACTTGCTTATCCAATTAGGTGGTTTTAGTTGAGGTTTTTTGGGTTTTTTTTTCCTTTTTCTTAAATAGGTGAGCTCCGATATTCTACTATGGTATTCATTGTAACAAATAAATATTTTTTGACTTTCTGTTGTTTGCTCAGGAGGTCTTTCAGGGATGAAGAACTAGTCTTGCCAAACAGTTGTTGATTCTTCCTTACCAAGTACCTTCAGGATCCTTTCATACTGTGAAGACGTCCTGCTTTTGATCTTAAGCTTAGAACTGTGAAGGGAAAATGTTGACAGAAGTAGTTGTCAGAGGGATTCCTCAGCAGCTCCATAGGTTCTTTCCTTCAAAGATTTTGGGTCAGTGGTGCTCTTACTTGCTTTATATTTGCATAACTGTCTAGAAGAAGGGGCTTTTTTGCAGGTGGCATTAGTTTGTTTTCCAATGATATTTTTCTTTTGGTATTTATGTTTAGTTAAGTATGAATTTTCATCTGCTAAATCCATGCTGATTTTTAACTTGTATAGTTTTCACTAGACCTGTAAATATCCATTTTGATTTGTAATGACCTTCCTTTCACCTGAAACTTGTTAATAAGTTGCATGTTTAAGTTCACATGACTTCCTGGTATAACCACTGGCTTTGCAGGTGGCAGCCTTTCTGTCTTCCCCAAGTTAAATATGTTTCCTGTAAACACTATGAGTCTATCTTAAAATTGTTGAATACATTGTGCAGGAGCTTGGAACTATTTTATGTTCTCAGCTGGAATATATTTATAATTATCTAGTGTCTTTGGGTCTATTTGATAAATTTTATATCTTTGGTTTATTTGTTTTCTCTGTTGTACTCCATGCGTGCTGGAAAGTGTACATGCTATGAAATAATCTGTCAATTTCCTTTGACTTTCCATTCCCTATCAAGGTAATCAGGTTCATTCTAGTTTATCCAAAGATGAGTTACAAGTGCTTTTAAATGACTGATAAAAAATAATTTAATACTTTGAGTAATATTCAAAAGTACTTAAACACCAACCTCTTTTTTCAGAACTGGGACCTATTGATGTGTTGAGTAAGTTCAGGTGCTCTATCTGTGTTCTAGTTCCTATGTAATTTAATGAGATTTACCTTCTTTGTGGTTCTGTATGTGATTTTCAAGCCTCAGTAATTGAGTTTTCTTGTCAAATACCAGTGGATCTGAATGAAGGGTAAAGTGCTAATTTAAATTACCTGAAATCTGGGCGAAACATAATCAAATCTTAAATGATCTGTCTAGAAACAAATTTGTTCATCACAGAGTTCTGGTTATTCCCCCTGCACTGTAAATCAAACATGGAATGATAGCTGGCCTATCTGCTAGTGCTTCGGTGGCTTCTTTAGGAAACACCATTTCACTGTATTGTACTGCCGACCTCAATGCCTTATTATGCTCGGTAGTGCATAAGTAAGCTGGTGTTATGCAGTATATATAATGATTAACCTGTAACAGCTCCACAATGCCTGCTTTCTGACTTGTTGGCACCAATGGCTCAAAACTCTCACACTAATCATTTGCTATTGAACCTGAGAAGTGTTTGACTTGCATGCTGCCACTGTTATGCGATTTGCATCAATGAACAAAATAATTTCACTTTAAAAATATTCTTGATCATTTTAGAGACTTGCTTCATGTTGGCTGCTTGGTTGTAGTCTATGTTGTGTAAAGAGCTTTAAAATAACTTAAAAAATTAAGGCAAAGTAGATGATCAACTATTCTTTGGAAACTCTTTCAGAACAAACTTTTTCATTCACTTGTTCAGTTATGTTTGGAGATTGTCTAAGCCAAAATATGAGCCTTGCAGTCCAAAGCATGTGGACCATGCACAATTTTTTTGAATCATTTTATTTTTAGATAACCCATAGCACTTGAGAAGGAAAAGTTGTATCCTCCTTTTTTCCTAGTTCAGAAACTGTAATTAATATTAGTAGAATTATCAGCTTTGCATGACAGATGTTCCAAGGATGTACTAATATTCATGCACTATACCTACAGCATGCAGTTAGTCCACTTCCTCCAGTCTGCAGAGGGAATGCTATTGCAGTCTGAACCCCATGCAAAACAAATGCTAGCTGGGCAGGTAACAAGAATGAATGCTTTGATGAATCGTAATATAGAATAACCAGGTTGGAAGAGACCCACCAGATCATTGAGTCCAATCATAGTTTGAGACATAAGTTTGAGAATGCATACTTCTGGTTTAAAGGAAGACAGTGAACTGAAGACAAGCTTCTTTGAGACAAGTTTTTCAATGCTTGGGGCGATTTCTTAATGAAAAGAAATGTGACTTAAGGAATTTGCACATCTGTATTCAATATTGGTGGAACCAAGGTTCAGAAACTCAGTACTGTGAGTGTTTTCTGCTGCTCCTTATCTCTGGGAGAAAACAAGCTGTGCTGTTATTTTGTTTTTCTGTTTGGTAAGCCCCTGTAATTTACAGCTTTTTACAGCTGGAATTGTCTCAGAGTTAGCTGACTAGCTTAATACAGTGAATACGTAGAAAAAAAACCAACCACACTTTACTAGCACCTGCAAAGTTTGTCTGTTACATGAACTGTAACTACAGGTACCACCAACTTTTAAAATGTTTAGGAGCGTGGCAGGGTATGCTGCAATAGAGCTGACTCCTGCTCGTCGTTGCCCTGAACCAGCACCTGCAAGGCTGAACAGTGCTCTGAATAAAATGGGTTGGGTATGCAGAAGCACTTCAGAGACTGGCAGCACACTCTAAAAACCTTGGCCTCCTCATAAATTATGCTGCTGTGTGTTCATATGATGATGATTAAGCACTGTGAGGCTAGCAGCTGCTTTGGAGACAGCCTGGAAAAAAGATGAGGAGCAGTGTGACCTGCAAGAAGAGTGATCTCTGTCATGTGCATGAGGAGATTTTCTCTTTTCCTGCATCTGAACAGCGTCTCACATTTTTCTGTGAATTATTCTGCTCCAACAGGCATTGTTAGGGCATGCACTGATCATCTGGGGTATTTTTAGAAAGTGTAAATAATGGTGGAGGCATGCTTTGAATTTTCCTTCCAGCAGCAGCAGAAATGCCACCAGTTCACATCACGTGGCTGCCTAAGCAAGTATACATCTATTCTAGTAACATTTTCCCACCCAAACATAGCATCTAAGCGCTCTGTGGAGACCATGTGCTTACTGGAGCCTGGCTGGCTCTGAGGGCTATAGTAGGAAACTTAACCATTCCAAGCCTCCGTCCTTACTTTAATTCTCACTATGTTTGTCCTTGGTCACAAAACAGTAGGAAATAAATTTAAGCCACCTTAGACTCAGAGGGAGACATGTGCAATGGTGCATCCGAGTTGTCTGTCTGTGGAAGTTAAGAAGCATCAGAAGGAAAGTGAATTAACCCACAAACCTGCACAACTGAAACGAATGTAACATCGGTGGTTTTGTCCATTCATGTTTTCTGAGAAGTGTTAGGGACAAAAACACCAGCTGACAGGGCAGGCAGGGCTGTCAGTGGACTGTCACACAGGGGTGGCTACTTCTGCCCTGGGATTGGCAGCTGTGGGATGGCTGGATGGCTCACCCATGTGCCAGTCAGGGTAAATCACTGAATCACAGAATGAATTTTCTTGGAAGGACCTTCAAGATCATCTAGTTCCTTAAAGTTCCTTAAAGATTCCTTAAATACAGTGGGTAAATATCCTAAAGTGGAATTGCGGGAGTATTATTCAGCCATAATTTTATTTGAAGAGTCTAACCCATTTTGAATTCTGTACATCATTCTGCTTTCCTTTTGCAGTTGCTGGAAATGTGATCAAAAAAAAACATGCCACACTATTTCTCGCAGTATGTGTGTATGGTTTTTTGTTTCTTTAAGCAAAGAGACTCAATCTTTTCACTTTCCAAACTCTTTAAAAACTGATGTCCATTTTCTACTATAAGGCCTGTAGAGGTAGGACCAGAGGTATAAACTGGAGAGGGACAGATTTGAACTGGACATTAGGAGGAATTTCTTCACTATGAGTGGCAAGACACTGGAAACTGGAACTGGATCTTTAAGGTCCCTTCCAGCTCTAAATATTCTACGATTCTATAAGCATTTGACCTGCTCTATAAAAAGTTATGCCTTTAATCTGGAGAGGGGAAGATTTAGATTAGACATTAGCATGAGAATTAATTGATGAGTTTTCCTGACCCTGGTTTGTATGTTTAATTTTCTTCTCATATAAATCTGTCTTGTAAGTTGCAGCTATTTTAACCTAAGAGATAGTCTTAGGACTGTGAGAATGTATCAATACATTTAGTTGCCTTGTAAGATGCAGCTATTGTAGGAGATAACCTGAAGGGAATCTCCAGACATGGTTTAATAATCTTAAAAAGAAAAAAAAAGCATTCTTTGAAGATTTATATGGTTCTTTGTCAAAAACTAGTATACCCACTGCTTTTGAAAGATGTTATGTCTCTTTTAGAAGGGCATCCAATTCAGCATTGAATTGTAAAATAAAAATATTATTGCCTTTGCTTTGAAGACTTTGTACTTTTCAGTATTTTACCAGTGAAGGAGTGTTTCTCGTATTAGGCAGAATTTCTTCACTATGAGAGTGGTGAGGCATGGAAAACTGAATTGGATGATCTTTAAGGTTCCTTCCAACACAAACTATTCTATGATTCTATAAGCATGTGGCCTGGCCTATACAAAGTCATGGCTTTAAATTGCAAAGGCAAAAATTTAGAATTATAGAATCACTAGGTTGGAAAAGACCTCTTAGATCACCAAGTCCAACCACTCATAAACTGGAGAGGGGAAGATTTAGACTAGCCATGAAGAATTTCCTGCGGAAATTCCTGAGGAAGTTCCGCTTGACTAGAGGCTGGCTGATGCTGTGCCCATCTACAAGAAGGGTCGCAGGGAGGATCCAGGGAACTACAAGCCTGTCAGTCTGACCTCAGTGCCAGGGAAAGTCATGGAACAGGTGATCTTGAGTGCTATCATGAAACACATGCAAGAGAACTGGGTGATCAGGCCCAGTCAACACGTGTTTACAAAAGGCAGGTCTTGCCAAACTAACCTGATCGCCTTCTATGACAAAGTGACTCAGCTGCTGGACAAGGGAAAGGCTGTGGATGTATCTTCTTGGACATGGGCAAATTGCTGGGACCTGCACTTGGAGCATAACAACCCTACACAATGCTACGGACTAGGAGAAGTCTGTCTAGAAAGCTGCCTGGAAAAGGACCTGGAAGTGTTGGTTGATCCCGACTGAACATGAGCCAGCAGTGTGCCCAATGGCATCTTGGCTTGTATCAGAAACTGTGTGGCCAGCAGGTCCAGGGAGGTAATTCTCCTTCTGTACTTGGCACTGGTGAGACTGCACCTCAAATCCTGTGTTCAGTTCTGGGCCCCTCGCTACAAGAAGTATGTTGAGGCTCTGGAACGAGCCCAGAGAAGACCGACACAGTTGGCGAGGGGGCTGGAGAACAGGCCTTAGGAGGAGCAGCTGAGAAGCTGGGATTGTTTAGCCTAAAGAAGAGGGGGCTGAGGGGAGACCTCATTGCTCTCTACCTGAAAGGAGGTTGTGGAGAGGAGGGAATTGGACTCTTCTCGCAAGTGACGGAGGACAGGACAATGGGCAATGGCCTCAAGCTGCAGCAGGGGAGGTGCGGGCTCGACGTCAGGAAAAAAATTTCATGGAAAGGGTCATTGGACACTGGCAGAGGCTGCCCAGGGAGGTGGTTGAGTCACCTTCCCTGGAGGTGTTTAAAAGACAGGTGAACAAGGTGCTGAGGGACATGGTTTAGTGATTGATGGGAATGGTTGGACTCGATGATCCAGTGGGTCCTTTCCACCCTGGTGATTTTATGACGCTTTGAGAGTGCTGAGGCACTGGCACAGGTTGCCCAGGGAAGTTGTGGATGTCCCATTCCTGGAGGTGTTCAAGCCCAGGTTGGATGGGACTCGGGTGGGAGGTGCCCCTGCCCTTGGGAGCGGGGCTGGAACTATATGACCTTGAAGGTCCCAACCCAGCCCATTCTGTGACTCTATAACTGTAAGTCAGGTGGAAAAGTTTCTCCTCTTCCCAGAGAAGAAGTCACCCGCACCTCGCAGAGCAGACAAAGCCGCCGCACCCCCAGCCCCGCCCGCC
>WAAB01017924.1:0-11917 GCA_013389865.1 Piaya cayana
AGATGATCAGAGAACTGGAGCACATACACTATGAGGACAAGCTGAGAGAGTTTGGGTTGTTCAGCCTGGAGAAAAGAAGGCTCTGGGAAGACCTTCTAGTAGCCTTCCAGTACTTAAAGGGGGCCTACAGGAAAGTTGGGGAATGGCTCTTTTTCAGGGAGTTCAGTGATAGGACAAAGGGGACTGGTTTTAAGCTGGAAGAGGTGAGATTTATATTAGATATTAGGAAGGATTTTTATTTCCTGTTGGAGTGTTGAAGCACTGGAATGGGTTGCCCAGAGAAATTGTAGATGGCTGGTCCCTGGAGGTATTCAAGGCTAGGTTAAGTGACGGTTTGAACAACCTAATATAAAGGCAGGTGTTGCTGTTTGTGGCAGGGAGGCTGGAATTAGATGATCTTTAAAGTCACTTCCAAATCAAACCATTCTATGGTTTGATCCTATGATAGGTAGCTGCATTTGTGAAAGCGCTAAAACTGAATGTTTTAATACATATAATCAGCTCTTACAGAAAAAATGTGATGTAGGAGGCAATTTGTTAAAAACAGAAATATTTCAGGCACAGAGAAAATATTTCTGCAAATACAGAGCTTTACATGGTCTCATTCACAGGGCAGAGCAAGCTTTGTCAATGGCAGCTGGTTTGATTCCACAACTGGCCATTACCCTTAGTCAAGGGTCTGAGCACAACAGCATTTTCTGCTGGAGCACATTGGGGTATATTTATCACTACTACAGCTGGTCTTCCAAGGAAACATCTTTTGTAGCTTTTTTTGTTCTTTCAAGAACTGTGTAGAAGGTGATGTCTGGCCAATATAAGAATCAAAAGCAGAGTAAAGGCCTGTCTAATCATTTTCTCTCCGCTTTGGCCAGTGTAAAATGCTTAAAATGGAAATAAAACATGATCATTTTCTTGTTACCTATGCCCAGGCTTCAACAAGAAGCACTTTAAGGAGGGATATGTTGCAAGAACTCCTCAGGTACAATTGATTATGCGAGCTCTCCTACACGTCATAGCATTTGATCAGGTAAAAAATTCAGAAAAGGAGCAAAATGCACTGCTGCTCCCTTTTCAAACACCATACATTTTCCATAAATCCCTTTTGCTTCCACCATTTCCTACAAAACCTGTTAACTAGAGCAACATTCGATTCTTTTGCTCTTCGGTATTCTACTCCTTGTTTTGCTGATCAACTCTCACCTTTTCCTTGTGCTTGCAGTCTCATAATTAAGAGGATGCATGGGACCTCTGGCCATGGCTTTAAAGGCAACATAGAAAAGCTTAGGATGCCCATTGAAATAAGCAGGGTAGAACAAACCATTGTGTTCAATTTATTTCTAATGGAATGTATTTCTATCAAGAAGAGGACAATCATGGCAAAAATAAAGCCAATGCCAATTTCTTCTAAGTTTTTTTTTATATTGGAGACAACAATAATATTTTTTAAAAAAACTAACATTAGCCAGAGCATTTACTTGTGTTCAGAATCTTGCTTCAGGCATAAATAGCAACAGGGGAGAGAAGAACTTCTGCTCCTGAGGCTATGACAAGGAAACAAATGTTCACTGTGAGAAGTCAGGCCATCTCATTGTGCTTTCTGTTTTCTTGTTCATTTTCTTTAAGTCATGCAGAGTTTTGTGATGTCACCCAAATAACGTTACCAACCTCAAAGCAAACAAAGGCAATTTCCTTATCTGATAATTGTGGCCTTTCTTGTTCCCTGCTGTGTGCACTTCTTAAGTAACCAGTACCGTTGACATCAGCAGCTTCTAGTACATGTTGTCTTATTTGCACACCACATGAAGCAAAGATGGTAAGAAATGTTCCCAATAACTAGGAGGCTATTCATCATCAATTAACAACATACTTTAATGGGTTTCTTAGCAACACCATCCACTTTAAGCATACACCCCTAAGGGATGTGTTCTGTGTTGTCAGACAAACAGCAAATGAGGGCAGCTATTGATCCCTACCCTGTTGAGTGCTGAATTACAACATACAAGAATAACTTTGTCAAAATGACTTTAGGACTCAAAATACTTAGAATGCTAGATGTTTTCATTAAGAATGAAATGTCCCCACTCTTCCCCCAAAGGGATTTGCATCTAAAACTATGTTTTACTGAAGGGATTTCAATCACAAATTGCCAAAAATAAGTCAAATCTCCAGTCTTGAAATTATGGAAACCTGGTAAAACATCAATACCTGTTGGAGAATAGAATGGAGACCCAAGTGTTCCCCAAAGCTAAGCTAAACCATTTAGTCAGAGTATTTTTAGGAGAAAATAGAGAAAAAAAGGCCTCAAAAAGTTTTGAAGAGACCATCTAGTTCTAAAAATAATTCCATTCTGGAGTGCTTATATTTCTAGGACATGACTGTTGTATGATGACAGATTCTTCTAATGTTTCATGTAATATTGCATCTCATATTTGCATTTTCATCCTTTTCTTATCCATTCACCTGGGAATGGAGGACTGCTCATTCCCTTTTTTTTAATTTCCAGGTATTGTTTTACATGTTTGAAAATACCACTTACCTGGACTAAAATATGCACTCTTGCAACCTTTTCTCATGCAGTAGGTTTTCTAGACATCTGATTACTTCTGTTTCTCTACTGAGTGTTTTCCCTCCCCTTCCTATTTCTTGAAATTGTTGACCAAATTAGATTTAATACCCCTATTTTACCCTAACTAGAGTGAAAACATTGACTTACTACTGTGCCTTAGAGTCAAAACTTCTGTTAGTGTAATTATGTGGCTCTGTGCACTAGCAGGCTTCGTAACCTCTTCCTTCTCTTACTCGTCTACATCAGCCTAGCTATATGTGCTCATTCCAGCTTTGCCACAGCTTGACTGAATAACTTGGGATTGCACTGCCAGGGAAGAGTTGGGGCAGAAAGAACTGGGACTAGTTTTCCCAAGGGCTCCCCTTTGATTGGAGGTGTATTTGAGCTCATGTCCTTACTCCTTATCCTTGTTGAAGCCATTGCTCCTGGACATGTACCTCATTGACCCTGACCTACAGACTTGACTTCCTGGCTGGACCTCAGCCCTTCCCTGTCACTGCAGCCACGCTGTGGAGCCACATGGCTCTGGATTTATCTCAGACACCCACCCTGGGCTTGCTTCTTTGCTGCACCTTAAGGGACAGGCCTTGGGCAGTGAGGGTACAGCCCTGCCAGCCCCATGGTCATCCTGGATGCCCTTTCTTTCTCAGGGCAGCCAGTACTTTCTGCACACTTGCAGCCACTCAGGCCATTATTATCTTACAGGTCCATTTTAAACACCGTCAGTGTATCTCTATCTCTCTATCATCTATCTCTATATATCCCTATGTTATATGACATGGTACAATGCTTTTCCCATTACGGAGTTCACTAAATTCAAGAAACACTACCTGTTATTACTCTCAGTCTTTAGGACCACTGAAACAGAAGGGAATTACACAGATTTTCAGAGTGTTATTTTAAAGGACGGTTGTTATCTACAATGCAGGCATGAAATAGTCCTCAGCTAAATAAAATGTTCAGTTTAGCTTGTTGATATAATTTGTTGTATTCTTAATCAGAGAATGTTAGTCATCTCTGACCAGTGATTCTTGCTTGATCTGCCTTGTTTCTCGGCTCATTTGGAGTTTTCAACAATGTTAAGCCTCATTCCAGTATTTGTTAAAATAGCAGCAGTTGTTTTGGCAATATTTTTGTGAAATTTCAACTGCCCATTTGCATGAATGCAGTTTACAATACAATTTTGTATGAAAACTCTACAATAAAATGCTATATTGTTTAAGAAAAAGTACAATGCAATCCATTTTAAAGCTCTGTTTATGTTTCCATTCTTCCCAAGTAGGTATTCTGACCAGGGTAGAAAACTAGGTTTGAAAAACAAATATGAATTGTAGAATCATAGAACAACCAGGTTGGAAGAGACCCACTGGATCATCGAGTCCAACTGTTCAAGGAAGGAGACCAGTGCATACATCTGCCTTGGTTTCTTTTGTCTATGCACTTTCCTGGCCAGTACAGGCCCTTAACTGTCTCCTCAGACCTTCCTGTCCCTGCCAGCCCTTGGTGCTCCCCCTAACTGGCCATGCCCTGGGTTCTATGCCTCTTGGCCATCAGCCCCTGATCCAGTGATGACACAGCAGGGTTTGTCTCCAGTTCTTCAAAACCCCACCAGGTGAGGCGCACCCATTGGTCCACATCCTGGCCTGACCTTAGTCCATCCCCAGGGAGGTGTGCAGTGTCCAAGGATAGTGTTGACCTGGTGGTCCCAGTGTCCTGGTCCCGGGTAGGGGTGTGACTAGTCCTGGCTGCCAGGCATTTAGGGAATCAAAATATTACTTTGTATGTTCTGCTCATTTTAAACTTTGTCATTTATTTAATTTATATTGTTTCTTCTTGCAAATAGCTATTGAACAGAAATTTCTGTTGTCCTCATTATCTCTGTCCCAGCCCTTGAGGTCAGAGGAAGACTATTGCTCAACCTTTTGAAGTCATGTTTATAAAAACACCTCCATGTACTTCTAGGTGACTCTAATCTTGTTACCTTTCTACATAAGGTATACACACACAGAGCCCTCAGGGCAACAGCAACCTCATGCTGGCTGCACAGTCAGGATAAAGAAGATAGGCAATTCATAACCCACTGCCATCTGACCCAGGTGTCAGGGGCTCTCTGTTTATCCAGATTGCCAAAGGCTACAAGCAAGTTGAGGATTTAGCTGCTTTCATCTTAGCTCTTTGCTCTTCAGACTCTGCATTGTCTTGGTAGCAAAGAAACTGCTGTTCTTGACTAAACCCTGGGATGTACCTGAGACTTTTACATCTAAATCTACTTACAGAAGTGTTTTCTTGCCGACTGCAGGGTTTGAAGTGAGCAACTGGCCTGCATAACTATTTTCAAGTAGGTTTTTTTCCATTGGAAAGTTTCGGTTTCTACTTTCTTTTTTTTTTCCAAGATCCTAGACAAATTTTCTGTCATACTACTTCTTTCCCTCTACCACAGCCAGAAAAAAACAATGTAGATGTCAAAGGCCCAGTAACAGGTTCAATGGACAGAACAGTTCAGGGACTTAACTTCACTGCGTGTACCTACCTCATATCTAGCCTTTGAAGACATTTACAGATAGATCAGTCTGCAAATGAAAAATGAGATCAGCTTGAAAAAAATCTCCCACATCACTTTCCTTATAGGATCTCCTACTATACCTCTGTATAATTAGATCCCACTGTTTTTTCTAAGCAATTAAAGCCAAAATAAGGAGGAGCAAATGTCAGTTTAAAGAGCTTTATTCATCCAGGACAAATACAGGATATTAGTCTGAAGGGGACTGTAGAACAGAAGCTTTACTGTGCCAGCCTCACCTCCCTGTTGAGCTGGCACACTAGTAAATTCTGAGAATATATGAACTTTTCATATTTATGTTAGTGGGATAAACAGACATCAATTATGCTCAAACAAATAATTTTATTCATAGAACCATAGAATGATAGAATCATAGAATGGCTTGGGTTTGAAGAGATCCCACAACCTTCTGCTCACACTTCTTTTGATGCAGCCCAGGATGCGGTTGACTTTATGGGCCGCAAGCACACATTGCCAGCTCATGGCACCCCCAAGTCCTTCTCCTCAGGGCTTCTCTCAATCCATTCTTTATCCAGCCTGTATTTGTGTTTGAGATTACCCCAACCCAGATGCAGGACCCTGCACTTGGCCTTGTAGAACTTCATGAGGTTGGTGCAGGACCACTTCTCAAGCCTGTCAAGGTCCCTCTGGATGGCATCCCTTACCTTCAGTGTGTTGAGCATGCCGCACATCTTGGTGTCTTCTGCAAACTTCTGAGGGTACCCTCAGTCCCACTGTCCATGTCTGCAACAAAGATATAAAATACCAGTCCAAATACAGACTCATGCAGAACACCATTCATCATAGGTCTTCATTTGCTGTATTTTAGTTACCCTTGAAGAGCTGTGATACCATCTGCAGTCTGGTAATCTGTAATGGGTCAATGCAAACTCAGTGATAGTGTGAGAACCAGTGGATATTTGTTGTGGTAATTGATATTCTCTTAAGTCTATTAAGGTAAATCTGACCAGTTTAGCTAACATTTAAATCAATTTTCTTCAGATTGTTGAGAATACCTGCAACAAAACCTTTAATTTTGTTCCAGTAAGAACAATTGACTGGAGAGCTTTGAAAGTGTGTTCTCATGGGGAAACGTGTTATGAATTTATGTGTTTAGTTCTTATTTCCTTAGGATATGGGGTTTGTTCCACAAGAATTTTTTTTGAGAGTTAGTAGCTACTATCCTCCTTGAAGATGAACAACTCTATGGAAATGCTACTGAGTTTTTCTGATCTTTGAAAACTTAAGTCATCTTACCAAGATTTGATAGCCATCTGGGAGGAAGAGATTTAGTGTTACTATGGACTATAGAAATGCCTGTTTGTATTTTGATTAAGGTAAATCACCTCTCTAAAACAAACAGTTTAAAAGCATCTTCAAAATGCTAAGCATCTTAAAACCACAGAAAAAAGAAGTTATCAGATTATTCCTAAAAGCATTTTGTAGGGTTCTTGTGGTTTAAAGTACAAAATTGATCTTTGTGATTTGGCAAAGACTCTACAGTAGAAATACCTTTTCTCTGTGCCTGGGTGTCAGTGCCATTTCAAGTGACTAGCACCATTTTAGTGAGTACCACTATGTAAAGTACTTTACTCCTCAGGCTGTTTGATTGCCTCAGACTCTTCCCAGTAAGCTTCTCTTTTTGAATCCAGTCCCATTCTTCCACTTTTCTGCCAGTTGAGAACAATTCTGGCAACGGCAATAAAGCTGTTATTTTTTTAATTACTAATTCATATGTAGAGTCTACATTTACCATATTGTCACTGTCACTGGGCAATGAAGTGGGGCAAAAACAAGTGAAAAATACAGAATTCTTGCATTTTTCTAGTGTTCTTTATGCTATTCTTACTGCTTAGAAAATTGTGTTTTGACTGAGAAAAGCTCTGTAAAACAATGAGAGCTTCTTCTGAAAAATGTCTTCTAAATGCTGTCTTTCAACAACCATCCTCACATTATGAAAGATATTTTCTTTTCATGAAGAGATGAAGTTAGCCATCTCCCCACAAGTTCAGTTTACAAAATGATCCTGTTTTTACAGGAGAGAAAGACAAAAGCTTTCAACGAATTCTGAAGAAATCTGATCATGCTCTTTGAGTTATGAGTCATTTCAGTAAGTCATGAGCTTTTGGAATTCAGATTTCTACCTCTCATTTCGGGTTTATATTGCTTCCAAAATGAATCTATATCTCCCAATAATTTAATAATCCAGAATTCCCTGTATTCTATACATTTAAAGTTTTAGAGGCTGTAGAGCATATCCCCAAAAGACAGAAGTCAGCATAGCCTCAGGAATGTAATTTAAGCTGTATCGATTTATACATGCTGAGGATATGCTGATGAATGATATAGAAAAAGAAAATATACTCCTTGAAAGACAGAAAAATCCTGTTTAGAAACCAGTTGAAGTTGCTAATTTCCAACAAAGTTATTTTTTATTGCATTCATAGATAAAAATTATTTCAAAGACAAGGAAAATGTCGCCTGGAAATATTACAATCCTTGTTTTACTCTCAGGATGCCATATGTATGTCATTGAATGATCAATTGTGCATCATGAAGGGTTTATTTTCACAAAGTTAATCTTTCAGTTTGTTGTCCCATTATTAAAAAATCAGAAGATCTTCTAAGGGCATCTCTGTATTCACAATCTGCCATTCAGCTTAAATTATGGACACAGCCATCAAGAAATACAAGCCTGTTGGCTCTTTCCTCATCAGCTTCACTGGTTTTGTGCCCCTAGGGTTAAGAATGACAAGGTCATGGAAGCAGAAGTTGGCATTCTTCCTCTTCACCAACAAATCTGAAGGGATTTCCTAACTCCTTTAGACCTTCAGAATATACCTCACCAGCTAACCAGGGAAGGTTGCATTCAGCGTTGCCTTGCTCATTTCACAGAAGCTGCTGCATCTGCCGAATACATGCAAGATAGAGGATTAGCAGGAAGAGAGTCTGAAAAGAAGCACGGTCTTTTACTTGAGGCTGATCTGCTGCTCCACGAAGCTTTATGAAGGTAGAGAAGGAATGAAAAATGTGTAAATATAAAAGTATAATAGAGCACGTAAAGAGAAAGCATAAGGCATTTCACAAGTGAAAAATGCATGAAGAGAGAGAAATACCAAGAAAGGTTGAATACAGCACAGAGTCTCCTTTTTGGATAAATATGTATGAGTTTCATAAGCTATGCTTCATATAGTGAATATAAAGGTGAGGAGTACATGATAGAGTCTCCTGGTGATGGGAAAAAAAAGCTATCTCAATTGATCTTAAATGAATTGAGATTGAAGCAGTTAAATTTATAGTTTGTATTTCACTGAAAATCAGTGAGCTACCCATTCAGAATCAGTATCAGCACCAGAATAAATATAAGCTGTGCCTTATGACCACCAATACAGTCTGTTGTGAACTAAGACAAGCAGAAGAGTATGCATTTCTGTGCTCGTGTCCCGAAATGCAGCACCTATTTACAAACAGGATAAACCTCATGATGCCCTCAAGTAAGAGCTTGGTTCCCACTGCTGTGTTTTGACTTCTTTCCATAGGCTGTTTTCTGCATGGTTTTCTCCTGGCTGCCTTGCATTCTTTTTTTTTTTTTTTTCTCAGAAATAGGGAAAAAGCATCTGAAAGCTGCTCACCATGTGGAAACAGAAGAGGCAGCAGTGACGTATTGTGGGGGTGGAGTATGATTCCCTAAAATATAGGTGTCCAGGGGCTACTGCAATGTCCAAAGTTATCTGGCTGCCACTGCAGAGTACCGTAGGTCTCCTTAGGACAGATAACCTAGAAAGGCATTGTGTCTGAATTCCTTACAGTGAGGTGACAGCACCAAGCCCAAATCAACACAAGCAGTGGGATTTGGAGACTTATTCAACATTCTCTGAAGTCAATGTTCACATTTAGTGAGTGTAGGAAGAAGTCACCTAGAAATGATAAAGTGAATTGATTTACTCTGATTTCAAATAAGAACATAACTCAAAAGAATGTAAGACCTAAGATACAGTAAGTCTCTTATGGTCTCAGAAGCATAGCAATATAAATTCATTTGGTATTCAAATTACTCTGGGGAAGATGGAGAAATTAGTAAAACCAATTCAGTAGTACTGGAAGAGCCCTTCTTACACCGAAGTTCCCATTCAAGACTCCAGATACACTACATCAAGAAAGGAGAGGTAAACACTACCCAGGTTTCAGTGTGGTCTGTGTCTTAGTCCCCGATAACATATACACCTCATTCACAAGAGAGTTTTTATTTTGAGTCTTTCTTTTCTTGTTCTTAAGAAAAGTATCTCACAATTTTTTACCTCTGTTGTTCCAGCCTTTAAACAGGCCAGAAAGCAGATACTCATAATTAGGGTCACTTTCAAAAGCAGCTTCTTATTCCCACAAGATACAGAAGTCTCATTTGCCACTTCAGTTTTTCAGTATAAAACCCACAAAAGCAGTGAGGACCTGACAGTACCCCACAAGCTGTACATAAAGGAAGTATAACAATATAGAGATGTGGTGACAGAAGAAATTGGACGACACACAACAATCAATATGATCCAAATGAAGCCATTTATTTTGGGTTAACTGGCTGCCTTTATACCCCAAGCTCGCCAAACACTGATTGGTTGATCCTGCGCTAGTAAAAAGCATTCATTGGTCACAGCCCAACCACATAAATGTTGCCAGGGTACATTTCCCCCCTTCAACAGCCAGTTTCCTCATTAGCATAGCACAACAGAGTCGTTATAATCTTTTATAAACTTGAGGACCATGGCTAAGGCTTTCCCAACTCCACCCAGCCACAGCGCTTGGGCTGCTCATTGAATGCTGCCACCCATCACAGAGACAACAAAGTTGAAAGCCAATGTAATACATGTTACTACATGTTTACACAAAAAAAATGTTGTGTAAACATTTTTTACTTTTCTCAGTTAGAATCTATGATGGTTTTATGTGTATGAGGAATTCATAATCTCAGTCTGCTTTGCTTACAAAACCAAACAAGATTTATTTCAAATAAAAAGGAAGCTGTAGTGTTTTCAATGGAATGTCTAAATCAATGAAGCATATTAGAAGAAAAATGTCAGAATTTTGGCACGATTCCACAGATTATTACTGCTTTGAAATGACATAGGAACAGAGGCCGTCACTTAGTTGACCAAGTCTCATTCACTAAGAATCCCATGCCAGCTTACAGTGACTCAGCAGAGAGACTGCTACAAGGAAACATTGATTTAACAATAAATCCACATCTTGGTACCAGGATGAGCAGGGGATTTCAGAGCAAGTATCTGCAGATGCACATATTGGATTTCATTCAGGCTTTAGCTCTGCTGTGCATCCACTGAAAGGAAATCCATGTGGGACTGAAGAGGCAGGGTAGCATTGAAGATGTACCCATATTTCTGAATTTCTAAATCTATCTTCCCTTTGCAGAGGATCCTGATGTGCAGGATCCTGTGCAGAAGGAGCTATATCCTCTCTGCAACATCTGCTCCCTTCAGAGAGCATGCAGAGGGGGCAAACACTGCAAGAGTGGACAAAAGTTGAGCATCTATATCCCCTAGTGAAAGACAGATACTCTGCTATAGAGGACAGAGTGTAAGGGAATCTAGGAAGAAGTGTCTACTGTATAATGACTTTCTGCTGCTTGGAGATGACATCGTATTTAATAGACTTAGAATTTGTTTAAATAAGCCTGCAACAGAATCCTAGAACTGCTCTTATGGGTATTAAATGATTGTGTAGACCTGAAGTAGATTACAAACACATTAGAAAGGAATACTTAGAAGGTTGTGTCAATAAGGTTATATATATATTATAATCAATACTGAAATACGGTTTGAGGTATCCACAAAAGACTTGGAATCAGAGGTGGTTCTGTGAGTGACAGAACTAGGAACCTAATTTATGTATTTCAATCATTTGATCATTAGGAAGTTAATGTTAAATAGTAACATTCACAGTTTTCACAGAATCAAAGAATCGTTCAGTTGGAAAAGACCCACAGGACCAGCAAGTCCAACCATTCCTATTAATCGCTAAACCACGCCCCTCAGCACCTCATCCACCCATCCTTTAAACAGCTCCAAGGAATGATTCAACCACCTCCCTGAGCAGCCTCTTCCAGTGCCCAATGACCCTTTCTGTGAAAATTTTATTCCTGATATGAGAAACACTCATTCACTGCTAAAATATTAAAAAGGACAAAATCTTCGAAGCAAAGATAATAATATGTTTATTTTACAATTCAGTGCTGAATTGGATGCCTTTCTAAAAAAGGCATACTGCAAAGACTGGTTACAGAAGTTTTATACTGGTTGAGCATGTGTATTGATACAGATTTTGAGAAACACTGGTTACATATTTGAGGAATATCGGTTAACCATACATAGAACTCATATCACCCACTCTCAAATGTACATCACAGTTCCTTTGTGTTCAGAATCCTCTGATGCTCTTTATCATATCTCCTACCTCATTGTCTCTTCTTGATGAGTTCAGGTCTTCTTTGTTTTGACTAGTATACAAGCTAAACTCCTGTTACAATCACATCCTTCCTTACTGCAAGCTGACCAGGATTTGCCTTCAGTATACATACTAGTTTTAGACAAAGAATGGTGTATGTTCTCAAAGAATATTTATTTAGGTTATCCAATTATGTCTGAAGATTGTCCACACAACATCTCCTAGTGTGAGAAAGATCCACATCACAAAAGCATACAAACCAGCTGCAGCAAAACCCATCAACCAATTCTCACACTGATGTCCAGCCTGAACCTCCCCTGGCAGAGCTTGAGGCCATT